>RHDR01000155.1:0-52323 GCA_009806295.1 Davidsoniella neocaledoniae
GATAAAAACGGAAAGGATAGTTGAGGACTTGAGCAATAAGAGACATATGAAGCTATAATAAGACATGTATGGCGTTTATAGCATAAATGTTAGACTGTAAAAATAGATAGCAATATGGTTAGTTAGTCAATGGACAAGTCGGACATAGAGAATGGAGAAGAATATCAATAAGAGTTCGAAAAACAAAGAGTATAACATAAGTAGGGCTTCATCACAAAACAGTGCTGGCCATGAGTATTGACGTGTCTAGTAAGAGGCACAAAAGAAAGAAGAAGAAGAAGAAGAAGAAGAGACAAAAAGAACAGAACCGTTCCTCTAGAGTAAACCGCCAGTAGTTGTAGTAATATCAAGAGCTAATAACAACACCAAGCTATCCAGAATATATGCGGAAGTCTTTCGTCCAAGCGGTGATGCGGTTTTTTTCATAATAGCCTAGCTAACGATTCTTTAGGAAGGGATTGCGATTCCCAAAGAGGTAAGCTTTCCTAATTGGGACTCTCTCTAAGCTGTAAACTATTACCTTATTCAGCAAAGACTTACTTCCCAAAGCTACGCAAGCTTGGTGAGAAAGGCTCCTTAGTTCTTCAAAGATTTGTAGCCCCGGGACGGCGAGCTAGAGAGAGCTAGGAAGAGCCCGGTCCCTGGCCTGTCTAGCTTTGTTCTAGTGTCTTTTTCTCTTCTTCGCTGGGCACAGGGAGACCACTTTGTAGGGCTTTTGGACTTTTGCTTGAAGAGGTTTCTCGGGAAATACCGAGTAAATTATGTTGAAATATCGGTATCTTTGACAAATAACTACGGTCTTAGTGAAGAAAAAACGGGCACTAAGGAAAGTTGGTATATCAACTCTTATTCTAGATATACTCGAGGGTCTTTTCTCATGAGGCAAAAGGAAGCGCTTTGTGGACTCTTTTTGGGTAGGCTTTCAGATCTAGCTAGGGTGAGTCTCTTGGTCAGCAATGACAGTTGATCTAGACCAGTCAGGTCGTTATCATCGTGAAGTCTTTCGCAGAAAATATTTGGGATGGGATATTTACGAAGTGAAGGAAACCAGAAAAAAGTGAACGGACCCAGCGCTCTGGGTGTTACTGGTTTTTGGGTTCTTTTTTTTGGACGCCACAATTACAAATACCTAAAGCAACATCATTGACGGTAGAGCCGTCTCATATCCGCAAGTGTATCTCTTAATGTTATAGCCTTTATTTCATGCTTTTTTTTCTAGTTATCTATATTCATATTTTTCTACTCTCTCTATCGCCTAGACTATGATATCAACACGAGGGCGTTAAGAATGACCGCCCGCAACCCTATAGTGTAGTTTTATATAGTCCAGGAACAGCGCAATGCTCGGATAATATCATACAGGCTTAATATGTAGTATACAACCATAACTATTGTGGTTGTCATGGTGCCTTCTATTCGGGTTTCTGACTAGGTCTAGTCAACGACCTGTCAGGGCAAAGTTTATGCAAGCATTGCCAAGAATTGATGACGCGGGAAAATAAATGTCCAACGGACTATGGCAGAAGGAGAAGGGACATGTGCTAGTAACGCATAGTAATCATCATTTTTGTGTCTAGACCTTTGTTCTGTTCTACTACAAATAATGTATCCAACGTACATAAATGATAGTATACAGTATCACAGGACGCACCCGTAGTGCAACTAGCTCGACCCGGTATCTTCCAAGACATTGGTATCCGAGACAGACCCTTCGCGAGAAAATCAGTAGCCTGACCACTCTCTGTCGATACCTTGTCCCTATACTACAGCGTGTATCATGGGCATTATCCAGCCTGGATCAGCGGAGATTTACCTCTCGAACCTGTCCTTTGGTTCTGGCTTATCAGCCCTGATCTTAAGTTCTCTATATAGTATATAGTAGGGAGATTGATGTCCATCAGCCATAGTGTAATAGCTAGCGGTTATCATAAATGATATTGATGCTTATTATATTACAGACGACCCCATGAAACAAAATTAAAGTCTCCAACTTGATGGTTTCGCCAGCCTGCTTTTGAAGTCTGACGCGATCTACACGGAGAAATACCATCAAGCCACATATTCCTAGGCATGGTAAACAACCTATCTGAGTGAACCGGACAGTTTTTCTTCTCTGTCTTGTTCTTTTTTTTTTTTTTTCTCTTATCTCAAGAGATAACAAGAGAAAAGGGAAAAAAGTATATATATGTCGCCTCGGCTAACTCTAAGGGCTGAGTAAAGGTTTATGTGATGTGTAGCTTACTACTAATTCTCCGGAGAAATTATCTCGTCAGAATCCCAGGAAACCTGTACTATCCTTGGCGCTTCTTGTTTAGGCTTTGTGCAGGCTCTTGGACCTTCCCTTCATTTTTGTTAATCTATAATTTTTATTTTTCTATGTTGACCAAGTTGGTAAAATTATAAAGGGGAAAGGATCTACAGCAACATCAAATAGCCCAACACATCAAATTAGTGTCAAGCTTCAATACATGTAAGGCAACTTCAAAGAACAAGACTTGTCAGTAAAATCTTGGTACGTTCTACTACAGTGAACCATGCGTTGCAACTCAACAAAAACAACTTCAGATGACATCTCGTCTCAGCTTGGTTGGTCTAGATTTGAATTGTGCGGAGTGGAAACTCCGCCGTCTGAACATCCGCAGCTGCTACCATACCAAGAAACAATGCTACTGTAAACATGCTGGTATCACACTGATATAGATGAAGAAACTTTCTGCACGATGTCGCTACTAATGTACTTCTGCCCCTCATTTACATCGTTTTGGATTCTTGATACTAATGTGTCTTTTCTTTCATGGGCTACTTATATATTCATTATCAATCACATACATGTATATAGTCACATGCAAAACTATATGTACCTCTAGATCTCTTCCTCCCTGTGGGTTATTAGAGCCCGTGCCAAGCCAGGCTATGGCAAGTTCCGATAGTCGCGTTCTTTATACTAGGCCGAGCCAACTACTACGCTCATTGTTTGCTTACTAGAAGCGGTGATTCTTCCCGAGCCAGGCCAGTTGAATAAATAACCTATGATGACTTGCACTGATTCCTCGTACTTTGCGAATATACGACTATGCATGTATTAAACATATTATGACATACTAACGAATGAACGTCTATTGCAACTATAAGGAAAATAGGAGAATTATTTCTGCGGTGATTTTTTCCTTCTTCCTGGCACGCCGTTTATTTAGCCCGGCATTTAACGATATACTCTTTTTCTTTCCTTCTATTTTTTCCCGTATGGTGGGCAGCCATTTTGACAGAGATCCAAGCTTCTTCAAGACAAACAGCTAAGATAGGCCGAATAAAGTACTTCAGCGAACGTCCGATAGATGACGAAGCCTTTCGATATTGACCGCCCGCATTGACAGTTAAGTGTTCGGCACCGAGTCTTTTGTTATGGTACCGAATCGATAGCACAATGGTCGACTAGATATAGCTCAGATATCAAGTCTATACCGAACCATAGAAAACTTGTCATAGAAATAGCATTAGCATTAGCATTAATGTGAGTGATTATTACCATTAGCATTGTAATTATTGGCACAGTATCCATATATTGCTCGATAAAAGGACGTCCGAGCTCTGGCCAAGTTCCCTAGTACCCATTGTACAGATTTTTTTTCACCTCACATATTTTTCCTCATGGGCAATCTATGCGCATTACCTCTTGTTTTATCTGTCATACAACTGAACTTGGTCAAACGCCAAAATCACAGCTTCTTTATTAGAAATCTTGCTTCTCATATAAGCTATATACATCTATTATCCCTCAAGACTAATGTAGTCATTCTTAGCCAACAGGAAGAAATTCTCCGACGTATGACAACGCAAAAACGAGAAGCAGTAACTCAAAAGATCAGGTCATAGAGACTTCCAAAGAGGAACGTTATGTAAGCCATCGTTTAGTTCAAGGCTAGCCCCTCGCGATGTCAATATGCAGCTGCTTAGGCTAATCCTGCAGTATGCATGATGCAAGGCGCTTTGCAGCTAAAGAGGTTCGCCATTCGTATGCATGTGTCTTTTATCTATTTTCTTTTTTTCTGTTAAGGAATGAATAAGCTATGAACTATTCCATTAATGCTGAAGCTTTATCCAGGATGTACATGTATCATTATGAATTTGTATAGTTGCATGTACATATATAGTACATCAGAATCAACAGGGTTCATGGCGGTAAAATCGGCCAAATAACCGGGCGGTGAAATATTTAGGGTTGCTACCAGGGTCATAGTACACTAAACCCTAGTTAGTATAGCTATAGATCTGATATATGTATACTACTATGTTGTCGTATGTAAAGAATGACTTTGATTTTGAAAATAATATCTTGATTATTGATCCCCATAGTCAAATTTATATCCCGACCTCTAATGACTCCATAGGAAGCCGGCACATAAGAAGACTCATTCTTCCTCTCGACTGACACTAGTGAACAATAAGACCTTAACACTAACCATGCACAAATATATATAAGAATGTTAGTGCCATATCTATGAGTCGAAGTAACCCTCAAATCCAGCAAAGGAGCCATACTCCTATGATGTTGAATAAACTACGCATTACTTACTTCTTGAGAGATATATATAATTCTGTAATTCTTTAGGCAAGCCGGTTCTATATTGAATACAATAGTGGCCATAATATTCTACTTTAAGGCACCTACTTTGTGTGCGAATTTGTGCTTACTATATGCTGCACTTATCTATAATTGTTGCATGTGACTCGTCAGAAGTCGCCGGAGCTACTTAATACCATAAAACATAATCGTCCACATAAAATTTGGATAACAGAACCAATCTCAGCTCGAAAGAAAAGAAACTATCTCTGATCTGGCGGGGAGGAGACTGAAGCTATACTTGTTAAAATATTGACTAGATTGACCGTGTCTTTATCTACAAGGAAGAGACATAACCGGAGAGTAATAGGGGGGACAAGAGCCACTTGGCCGTTCGTTCCAAGTCACCACCTTCAAGTCTACCACAGTCTCCCAAATACTCTCGGCCTAGTATCGGTCTTCTTAGTTCAAGTCATGTCAGAGTCGCCGCTATCATCGGCGTCATCCGGTGCTAAATATGTCTCCGACTCGGGGCTATCATCTTCGTCATCTCCGGCCCCCGTACGCCCGCCAATTCCACCCCCAGAACCTCCTAAATCCAAAACTGGCTGTTGGACATGCAAATGTACGCAACATATATCTACCGATTCATATGAGGAACTCAAGATTGCTAACAACTACACTGTCACCCTGTTTGGGGCTTCGCTTTCATGGTAAATAGCCCGTAAGATTGGTTGTGATAGAGCCATTCCATTCTGTAGGAACTGCATCCGTACGCGCCGAGAATGCCTTGGCTACGGTATGCGGCTAGCTTGGCCTGAAGAACACCCTGATGGCCGTAGGAGAAAAGTAGAGGAGACAGACAACGCACAATTCTTCGTGGATTTGCCTGATCGCACGCGTCGCTTTGTCAATGTGAGTTTCGAAGATGTTGCGATAGCTCAAGGTGATTTGCCGGAGACTACATTAAACAAGTGTGGTACTTCGACAAAAATAGTTCAACAGTCACTTGTTCGCATCGAGAGGACCATGTCATATGGAAATTTAGGCACCGAAGCCGACAGTATGTTGATAGGATATTGTAAGTATATCATATACAACTGTTCCATAAGAGAGGATTAGCTTATAGCTCTTGCTTACCATGATGTACAGACCAAAACGTCATCGCTTCCATGATTTCTACAACAAAGTCTCGCAACGGGTTCCGTCAGGAACTCCTTCCCATGGCGTTTGGCTCTGGTGACGACCCAGCATCACAAGCCCTCCGACACGCCATGATGGCCGTAGCATGTTTGCACCAGAAAGGGCCAACGGCGGCGTTGTCACACAAGCTCAGCGCTATAAATCTCATGGCCACATCATTACGTACTGACACATCTCCACGAGATACACAGCTTGCCACGGCCATGATGTTATGTGTATACAATGTGAGTAAGCTCTTGATTACCCTTCTACACTACGGTGTCGCTGCTGACCGACATGTCTTGTATCATGAAATAGGTATTTGATGAGACTGAGGGCCAATGGCACATTCATCTCAATGGCGCGCGTCATATCTTGAGAAGACGTACACAGTCATCGCCACTATCACAGTTTCTTTGGACATGGTTCCTATATCACGATGTGCTAGGCTGCTTCACACAGCCGAATGCAACTCCTGAGAAACTGGTTCCCGGTCCAAAAGATCTTGATCCTGAAATAGTATGTTGTGTACTTGATGAATTATGGTTGTCCTAACATAATGTCTCTATTCTTTCACTCCGTCTTATAGACTAATCTCAAAGCTGTACTACGATACGCAAACATTACTAACACAAATACTACCATTCTTACCTCTAGATCATTGGTGCTCTTGGCTGTTCCTTTGAGATCCTCAGTGGCATCCACCGTATCAACCTACTCCGCAAACCCCACGCTGTAGCTGACCGCTTTGGTGAATACTATCGTATCCTACTCCTCCTCAGTAACGCCCAACAACGACTAGACATACAAGCTATTGCCGAGCCCGTCACTCAACAGACACAAATCCTCGCCACAGCTGAATTCTACCGTCTAGCTGCTCTTCTATACCTCTTGCGTGTAGCACCTACTAACACCCAGCGAGATATCGAAGGCCGTGAACTTGTCCTAGAACAGGCACTAGGCGTGTTAGCTAGCTTACACAAGTGTACATCGCCGTGGCCCTTATTCATGGTTGCTTGTGAAGCGCGTGACGATGATAAAAGGCTGCGTATACTGGAGATACTAGAGGGTATGGGCCAGGAACGACAGATTGGTAATCTGCTCGTCTTAAGGGGCCTAGTTGAAGGCGTATGGAATCGCATGGACTTGAATAAGGGAGCCCGTGAAGAGGCGCCATGGAATTTGATACAGACAGAAAATGCTGCACCATGGTTTATATGAATATTATTATATAGTACATAATATTTTAATACACATACATATAAACAAAACCATGATCGTATGCAGTGATCATTTATAGGTTATCATGATGTTGATGATATATTGAATGAACTATAGGGTTAGGGTTAATACACCCGAATAATATCTATTATCTGATACATACTATGTATGTACATATGTACGTACTTTAATTTACTATTTAATTGTATCTGTAAGTTAGACGTGACAGACTTGAATCTTATACTAGTTTTTTTGGGGGCTGGCAAGTGCCTATTGGGTCGTCTCGAGTTTCCTTTTTATCATTATGTGTGCTTTATATAATATAAGAAGATACAAAAATAACCATATGATCGGTTGTGATATAACTTTTTACCAAGTATAGTAATTTTCACATATTTTGAGTGAGATAGTAAGATATGAGAAGAAGAAACTCGGGGAAAAAAAGAGGGAAGAAGCAACAAGGAGGGGTTGAATTCTGCGACAGAAAATGTTCCAGGCTGAAGATTTTGGGTGGGATTGTATGATGAATGATGAACGCCGCGCGGATGTTTTTCTATATTTTTTTCCTTTGCTGCGGAATCTTTATGGGCGGGAGGTTCAAGGGCCTCTTTATTTTTATCAATAAAAAATTGTGGGAGATCATCTGGGCGATGATACAGCAATGAGCCATCATTTAGGGGGGAGGGGACGGGATGGGCAATGAACTAGTCTTCAAAGCTTTCAACTGAGCACTACAAAAAAGAAAAAAATTGTGAAAAGGGCTGAATGGGGCGGCAATTATGAACCCTCCAACATGATCGTCAGTAGCGAACCTTCATGAGGAACAGGTGCTCAGGCTTTGTAGAACAGACATTTGAGCATAGAGTACAAAGCAAGATATAGTTAATGGGATATGTGAATGACACAATACGGACAGATCCAGTTCGAACACTATATGTTTTGTCCTGAAGTGATACTGCGTAGCAATATCCGAATGTATTAAAACAGCCTATAGCTACTGACAACACGAATCAGAAGATCAGGCGAGGGTCTTCGTATATTTACAATGTCTTACTAACATAATTTTGTTACTGATGAAAGGAGGCTGCGTCATAGAGCCATCTATAGGCCCACAGCCTGGCGGGAAGAGCTTGGAAAAGCTCGCGTATCATGCATAGAAGCTACATCCACATTGCTATGCACTTGCTAGTCGGCATTCGGCAGTAGAAGTCGGATGAAATGCTACATTAGTAGTGGAACTGGTCAAAAGCCACAGCTGGTTTATGCAGCCAAGGAAGCGCATTTCACAGCAAGGCCGACAGTAAATGTTCTTTAGCATCCTGCATCTGATCTAGGCCGTGCTAGCTGACACCCTACCTACTTGGATATGGATATATCCGGTGCAAAACAAGGCGATCTCATATACAGGCAGCGTAGCAGATACAGAAGGGCTGCTGCTGCGCTCTTACATCAGTCGGGTCTGCCGCACCCGAAGAGAATCCCGTGATGAACATCTCGTAGTATCACTGGCTACTCAACAGAAAATTAAAAACGGATATTCACCTATTTGTGCATGTTCGTTTCACGGGAGGAAGCGAGTAAACGAGAAAGAGAAGTAAAAAAAAAAGGGAAAGATTACGCAGATCAAAAATAAGCGGCATCGAGGTCGGCACAAGAAAAAAGTCTGATCTGATAAATCCGCGATTTTCCTAGTCAAGGTACATACATACATAATAGAATAGATTTTTGACGGCGGGAAAAGATTGAGGAGATTTCAGGTGTAGGAATTTATAGAACCAATGCCGAGCAACCGAATAGCAACTATAGAGCAATATATCAAGTACTAGTAAAATATCGGTACTCTAATTTTCATCTTCTAATATAACCATTCCTTACCAAGTCCTGATATTACACAGCCGCTGGCAACTACCGCTAGCCCAAAAAGTGCACAGAGGCATGCTGATGATCGGAGATATTTCCACACTGTTTTTCCCAGACTTACACGAAAACGAAGACGAGAGTAGGCGAGCCAACCAAATCAAGCTATGCAGGCATGCATTACGCATACAAAAGCAATACATGTAGCTTGATAGCTTCTCTTCTAGGCTTGGTGCTTGAAATTCGAGAAAACAGGCAAGCGTTTCCAGTCATGCTATTGATCAGGTTAATGGTAAAGAGAAAGAAAAGGAACAAATTAACAACCAGCTGTAGATTCCTGATTACAAGGGAGAGGGGTTCAAACAATTCAACCTGTTTTGTTTTGAAATTTGGGCGTTGAGGGGTAAACTTCAAGACATTTGTCTTTCTTGGGCAAGTCAGACCTATTTATTGCCATACAATATGAAAAAGAGTTTATATGCCAGATAGAGAGACATTATTAGTTACAGAATAAACAACTTGATCATCAATAGGAGAGACCACCAGAAGATCGGCCGTAGTGAAAGCTACACAAGATACCGAGTGGTTGCATGGATGAACGGCATCACAACAGTGAGACAAACAGTATAACAAACCACAACTAGTTCACAAGTCACGGCAGCAGATCTATTGATAGAACTATAATATAAACAACAATTACTGGTAATAGAGGGAATTGGGCTAACTACTCGAATCACGATGCCCTCACACCCCGCTTATTTTTATTACGCAATTCTAGCCAAGAGTCTCGATAACCAACGGCACAGATTATCATAAGCAGGTTGTAAAAGTACTCTACAATAATGCCGGATCGATTATTCTCGGCTATGTTGTACACTTGCTTGCATATGCCAAGTAAGGAAGTCTTTGTCTGCTTGGCTTGCTGCAGATCTGCGCCTTTTTTTTCTGTTCGTCTGTTTTTTCTGGTACAAAAGAAAGAGAGTCTGAAAATGATACCTGACCTGTACAATCTAAGATATACAATTATGTCATTTTGTATGAGAAATCGCTGACATAGTTCTTACCAAGACACGGCATACAATGTCTTTGGACTAGCCCAAAAGTAAGCATGATTAACCGCGCCGATTTGTATATTTAGCTGTAGATCTTGCTTACGTTTGATTTCTAATATACTGTCAAAAAAAACTGCAGGAGGCGAAGAGACGGTGGTATTTAGTTTAACAGAGCCGCAGAAAAGAAATGATAGTAGCAATATATATATAACCCTTTTTAACCCCAGTGACCACACGAAGATTATAGACTAATACTTAGCTCACATGCCAAGACAAACTAAAGAGTTATGTAGAAAAAAAACTACTTATAAGCGCGAAAGTGCGAGGTTTTGAAAAAGAGTGTCATGAGAAGTGGACAGGAACACTAAATTAGTTAGTAATTCAAAGATCGTCTACTATCTTTCTTGTTAGGCTATGGCCAAGCTGTGGGTTAGAGCACCACCGAAAGCGGAACAGGTACCGCTAGCAAGGAAGCCTCTTAGAAAGCCATTAGGAATCAAGTCAGTAGCTGTGTTACAATACATGCATGGACGAGGAGGGGTATTCATTATTCTTTATTGTGTTTTGCTCGCCTAGCAAGACGCGAAACCCGAATAAGCGACGTTGATATACAGCCAGATATCTTTTACCTCCATTCCAGAGTTCTCTTCGGGGGGCAATCAATCTAGTCAATACTGTTGGCCTATGGATGATGATGCCTGCTTCGGCGTTTAGTTATATGGGCCATCTTTCTCCCTAGTCAAGTGGTCTACCTGCAGGAGATCGGCGGTTGTTCTACAGAGCAGCCGGCCGGCCGATGGGAATTAGCCAGCGGGAATAAGTAGATGAAGTGATGGAATAACTAGACAATGGCAAGTCTGTTGTTCTTTCTGGGCTGACTGTCTAGATTAGGATAGAACTGTGAAGATATGTGGCGTCCCAAGATAACTTACTACCTGCATCGGCTTTTCGTTAACTGCAACACTTTATTCGTTAGGGTGCTGCTACTGTGCCCTTGCATGTCGACAACTGAGAAAGTGACATTCATTTACTGGCTTTGTACAAGCATAGAGTTTACTCGATAGAAAAAGGCAACAGAAAGAACAGAAACTAAACTAGACAGCGTTAAACTGGACACAGCAAACATTGCGCTTTTTGCTTCATCTCTTTAGGCTTAGCTGCCAGGCTTTGACTAACAAAGCAGGTCCGTGAAGTCTGTGCAGGGAGGGATTTGCCGCCAAGCATTTACTAGGGAGATTTCGTCTTTTTTTCTTTTTCTCTACAGATATATTCCCTGGAAGAAGGATAACGAAAAACTGAAGTTGTCAGCGTCGAATTCACACAACAAACTTCAGAGTTAGACCATGGGAAACATTACACATGTAAGAATCATGGTCATGATATACAAACACAAAAAGAATAAGATAAATATCTTGTTACGTGGCAAACTGCAAGCATGGGCCAACAGCCTCAGACTTACTCAGTCTTGAGTCATCATCGATCGGTGCTACTATTACTTTTACTATTTATTTGCTCACTAAAGATAGCTCAGAATGACAAAGCAGGGGAGGATGGCATGCTGATGAAATCGTTGTTATAATGACTTACAAATTCTTAGATACTGTCAGAGCCAATAGATGCTGACAATAAGAGTCCATGAACTCTCCGTCTTGCCCTCCCTTAGGTCGGCTCGGCCACGTACGTAGATATATCGCACATTTATAACCAAGTACAGACTTCAGGAGACGCCTACGAAACGACTCTGATTAAGCAACTTGTAAGCATTTTTTCGTGCAGCAATATCGGCGATAGAATTGGCCGTGTTTTCTGCAGATACACGGAGATAATAAGCAAGAAAACTAGACAATATTATAGACCTGCTTGAGTCACAGGCTACACAACCACAAACTGGACCGGTCCGTTTGTTGACCGTTGCGAATGCCTAGAGAAGTAGAGTAAGAAATAATCTCTATGCTATAACGAATAAGAGTGTTTTGTTGTTCCATTTTGCAGCCAATATCCCGGCTGGAAGGAATGTGTTTGGCGTTTGGGCTAGGTTTGAATTGCCAATATAAGGAGGGTGCCCACCATCCCGCCTAGAATCCGGGAAACTGCTACCTACCCAGTATATTAGCTTATTTAGTTTCTCAGATCTGAAATCACTTTCGTGTCCCCCGCCCTTGCTACCGGCAGAATCTTTAACAAGTTGAGCCCTCGAGAAATCTGAAGAATAAATCCCCTTCAGATTTCACTCCCTGTGATATTCCTCTGATATTCTCTCTTGGCTCGAACTTGATCGGATCAAGATCGAGACAGGAAAGTCTTGGTATCTTGATTTTACTTAAAACTTCATTTCCGCCTCCATCTTTCTATTTTTCCATATGCTCTTCATAACCCCTTCCGATCCTGCCGATCTTGTAAGATAAAATAGAACACATCTTCACAGGCATTCGTCAGAATCCTTGCCTTTGCTCAAACAAGCTATAACACAGAAAAAATATCAAGCACCAGATAAGTGAAAAAAAACTAAGAGTGTCAACTTACGAACCAAACTGGAACATCCTGAACCAACCCTATCCCCGGCGTGGGTCCCAAAACGGCAATCGCTCTGTTTCTTCTCCGTTTGTTGCTATTAGTTCGGCAATTGCCTAATCTGTTGCTTTCTCACAACTTATAACTCGGCGCTAGGCTCCGCTTTCTTTTTTTTCTTAACTTTTCGTCTTCCTCCCTCCTTCTACTTTAGGATCTACTCTATTGATCTAGTAGTTTTATTATTCTTTTCTTTTCTTTAGTGGTTTGTTTTATTTCCAGTCGAGCTTGCTCGCTTTCATTTCTGCTTTGAACCTGTCCTATCTCTTTCTTGATATATCTCTTCTTCTTATATTCTTATTGTATTGTTTCTTTCTACTTCATTTCGGTCTAGAACCGTCACACACTTCATAGTCTCTTGTAGTCAGTCCTCTTCTACGGAGCTAACCCTAACTAGCCCGTCGCATACTATACAACACACCTTACAACGTCGACACAACCTTTCGGCTTACATCTACATCTACATCTTGTTCTGGTTATATATTGGCTACTACTTCGATATCTACCTGTATAATTGCTTTCCAGAAGAGCCCGTGGCTTTTCTCATAATATAGTCGCCTCACCAGCGAACTCTATATTGCCACATCAAAACCGCCATATCTTGTTTTGCCCACCATGGCTCCGCAAACAATCAACATCCAGATCACCATTGATCAGCCCGAGGGCGGCGCCGCAATTACTCCCGAGAACATGCCCAACATCGTCATCAATGTGCAAGACCAGAACCGCCAACCACTTGCCATAGCAACAGCCAACATGGCCAATGCCAACTCTAGAGTCTCTGCCGCGCCGGCTGCCGCTTTCGTGTCTACTCTCCAGGGTGATCCATACTACGAGAGCCGCTCTCGTGGCCGGCCAGCAGACGATATCAAAGTCGACTTGGACGATAAGCGCGTGAGTGTCCGCGCAGTACAGTTCTCGCCTACTAGCACCACTGGCCGTGGAGGCGCTTATGATTCCGACGAGGAAAACGCCCAGAATCCCGCTACCGATGATTCTGTATGGCTCATCGACCAAATGTCAAAGCCGCGCCAAGTCATGTTTGTCCTAGTTGCATGCCTGACGCAATTCTGTACTCGTAAGTTCCCTTGCTCTTTAACATACTGTGTGGATGAAACATGCCAGTTCCATAGAAGTAGAGTGCTAATACCGTCTTTATAGAGGCCGGCTTGATGAACACTCTTATCCAACTGCGTGTTATTGGCAACCACTTTGGCGTCAGCAGTCCCGGTGATCTCGCTTGGCTTGTGGCTGGCTACTCGCTAACCGTCGGTACCTTCATCATCGTTTCCGGTCGTGTCGGTGATATATTCGGCCACGCACGTACCGTTATCTACGGTCTGGCCTGGTTTGCCCTGTGGACGGCCATCTGCGGTTTCTCGTCTCACTCCAGCTTCATTCTCTTTGTCTTCTCACGAGTCATGCAGGGTATGGGTCCAGCCTTTTCCCTGCCAAACGCTCTAGCGCTTCTCGGTTCCGCTACCCACCTGGCCCACGCAAGGCCATGGCCTTCTCATTATTCGGTGCTTCAGCGCCCTGCGGTGCCATCATCAGCGCCATCTTCGCCGGTCTTTTCAACGAATATGCTAGCTGGGAGTGGACCTACTACAGCATGGCCATCGTGTTGACCGTGCTTACCATCATAGCCGTCTACGTGCTTCCACGCGACCACGTGACTACAGTTATCACGCTAAAGTCGAGTGTCACCGATCTGGACCTGGTGGGCGCCGTCACCGGCATTACATCGCTGGTGCTCTTCAACTTCGCCCTGAACCAGGCGCCAACTGTTGGCTGGGGCTCAGCCGAGGTTTTGATTCCAATGATACTAGGAATTGGCATGTTCATCGGCTTCATGTACTTCGAGATGAAGGTAGCTATTGCGCCACTGATCCCCATGGAGATCATGAGCCGCAATGTCGGCTTCGTTCTGGGAAGTCTGATGCTTGGCTGGGCTACATTCGGTATCTGGAGTATGTATCTTATCCAAATTCTCGAGGAGCTGCGTCACCTGTCTCCTCTGACCACCGCCATCTGGATGATTCCTCTAGTGCCCCTGGGCATTCTAGCCTCCATCACTACCGGTTGGTTCCTCGGTCCCCTTGGCGTCCCACCTCCGCTGGTCATGTTGATTGCGCTTATGTCCTTCCTGGTTGGTGATGTCCTGACTGCCACCGTGCCCGTCCACCAGACCTACTGGGGTCAAGTATTCATCTCTGTCATGGTCATTCCATTTGGAATGGACATGTCCTTCCCCGCCTCTACGCTGATTATGTCCAACTCCGTGTCACGCAAGAACCAGGGCGTTGCCGCTAGCCTGGTCAACACCGTTGTCAACTACGGTATCTCGCTAGGCGTGGGCTTCGCTGGTTCAGTGGAGGTTCAGGCTAATCACGGAGGCGCCACTGAAGAGGACTTGCTACTTGGCTACCGCGCTGCCCTATACCTGGGCATCGTGTTGGCCTCCATCGGTGTTGTAGTCTGTATCGTCTTCTTGGCACTCTTTATCCGCGATCATGATCGTGCTCAGGAGTCACTCACTAGTGGAACCGAGACTTCTGACGAGAAGCGCTAAGCCGCCAACTTTGTCCCTATCCTTTTTTGCCTTTTCGTTTGTTTTCTTTTGTTTAACTTGATATTTGCATATACTCATCATTACTACCTCACTCTCGGCACGTTAACTGTTAACGGGCTTCGTTACATCTTTTCGTTTCTTTTGTTCTACTTCTGCTCTGCTTTGGGTCAGGCAGATGTGTCTCTTTCTATTTCATGTATATACTATCTTCAAACCCTTTTCATGTCTTTGTATTCCATACACCTGTTCATTCATACATCATCCAGCACATTATGCTAGTCTCGCTGTGTAAGATATAGAAGCATCACAACGCTTTGCTATTTTTTTCCCCTTTAGTTCGGTTATATCTTCTCAATTTACCCACTCTGTAAATAATACATGTCATTACATTATTACACATGCTACAACTTCAGTCTTAGCTTCCTGTGAATTTGTGACTCTTATGTTTCAAATAATTCCACCTCCGAAGCCCCCAAAACCACCATTAAACCCGCCATTGTTAAACGTTCCATTGTTGCCACCACCAAAGCCTCTGTTGTTGCGTCCCGGACGTTCACCAGGTCCTGTAGGATCCCATCGTGCACCTGGGGGTGCCTGAGGGTTGAACAACCCATCGTTACCTGACCCGCTAAACTCATCACTTTGGCCTGGATAAACGAGCTCATCAAGTGTTGGGTACATACCACGGGGTCCGCTCTGTTTTTCTCCCCTAGACATGCCACCTGGGACAAATGACTGTCCTAGCGGGTCGTGTGGGCCCAACCCGGGAGCATGTAAGTCGTCATGACCTAGTCCTATACCGCCCACAGCTCCACCAAGTCCACTTCTTAAACCACTTCCCCCATGCTGGGCCAAAGGCCTTAGAGGACCTTGAATCTCGTGCTCGTCATCGAAACCTGGAGGTGCTGGTTCACCAGTTGGTACGGGCCGTGGAACGTTACGCGGCTGATCCAAGACATCTGGCGCTGGATATGGGTTAGGCCGTGCTGGTGGCTCGATAGGCGCAAACGGGGCTTGTGGTTCTTGTGGCAGAATTGCGTCAGCTGGAGGTTTTTCTGCGGTAATTGGTGGAAGTTCGTCGTCGTTGCCGCTATGTGGCTTCGAGGTCAGGTTTTGTACAATATCTCGTTGTAACTTATCGAGGAGGTCTGGGTTGAGTAGGTTTCAGAGTTAGCACATCATGTTCACCAAGAAAAGAGGTTTCACCTATTAATCCATATATCCCTGGGACACATCGCAACGTCAAATTGCCGCCCAGTCTTATAAAACTCAAGCACACGGGTTGCCACACAACTAAAAGCAAACATGCATATTTAGCCGGCCGAGTGCTGGCTCTGACTACTCATTTCACCCTGTAGACTACCACCTAGAAGGGTAACCGGGGTAAAACAGCAACCTTTTGCCATGAAGCATTGCCTAGTGATTCTTGATAGGTATTTACAGCAGTACTATAAAACTTTAGAATCACCAAGAGAGTGGCTACTGATTGGCTAAGGGCAAGTATTGACGTAATATGAGGCGCTGTGGTAGAAATAACTGTGCCCCGGGACAAACACATGTGAAACAACACCCTTTTCTCATCAAATTTTGTTAGGTTACTTACCATCAAGCGCCGCGTCAGACACAAATAACCCCTGTAGCTTATCTATAAGGTAGCCACGACTTTTCTGTTCGCTATCGGCGTAGATCTCCATGCGGAATGGTAGACTAGCATTGCGCACAATATCTTTTGCTGCACCCGCTTCGACTCGGTATACAGTTTCGTCGCCAACACCTAGACCGCGGATCTCTAGCTTCGAGCCCATACGATCTACCCGTACGACGAAGTTTGTTGCACTCTCCTTGCGTTTATAGACAAACGTGTGCGAGCCAAAGGAAGCATTCCATTTTGGAGATAGTCGCGGGGCAAGAGACGTGCACTCTGCTTCTGTAATGAAGGGTATAGTTAGTACCAAGCCCTGTGTAAATAAGCAGTTTTGATAATCTTACCGTTCTTTTTATCCTCATCAAAACCTACGAGTTGGAATCCGAGCGTGACGAAGAAAGCGTGTACAAGTAGCCCGACGACCTCATACGATGAACTTAGATCTGATGTTGTATCGTCCTTGACGTGCGTTGGCAGAGCCTCCGCCATGGCTTGTAAAACAAGACTGCGGCGAGCTATATGATTGGCGGCCATGTTGATGACTTTTAGAGTGTTGAGGCTGTCTAATGTGAAAAATATTGATTTTGGCTGATACTTTGATCTCAAGATTATTGTAGCCTGATGTAATAGTGCTGTGCAAGCAAAACAAGTGGCTTTGTCACTTTAGTGCAGGAGCTGATGCAGATTGAATTCAATGTAAAAGATGAGTTGATAGTCCTAGAAAGAAAAGACAAGTTCTCGACGAAGTTTGACTACAATAAATCAGCTCAAATAGTGTGCATGTACAGAATCAAGGACCGTAAATGTCGTCATGGTCTACAAAGGTTGCCTACTGAAGAACCCCAAAGCTTACCAATAACAAGGACCAGCTGCCAGTCAGGTGGGGCCGCCACTTTAGGATTACTAGCTTTGCCACGTGACATCGTGTGCATCTGGTGTTTTAGCGGGGTTCTGCCAATCCCGCGCCTTGCGCGTTCAAGCAACTAACTTCCAGCTATCCTGATATCAAGCACTTTGGGGTTAACCGGTAGAGCCAGAACCAAAACAAAATAAAATAAAGACAAGACAGAGTACTAAGACAATGGACAGATACCAAGAAGAAGATGGCGTTTCAATAAGCCTCCCTGTGGCCAATGCTCTACTCTCTGCATGGTCGGACTTCTTAACAATTGCCATACACACCCTTCTCTATCATCGCGGCCTCTATCCACGGCGCACATTCCTGACGGCGCGGGCCTTTGGGGCCGTCGTTTATCAATCTCGGCATCCATCCGTGATCTCGTGGATCCGATCTGCCGTAGATGCCATCAAAGACCAGATCCGTGTAGGCTCTGTTCAACGAGTAGTGCTCGTGATATATTCGCCGCCTCCACAACCAAAGCCGACTATCACAGTCACTACCACTACTAAAGCGGCTTCTACCGCTCCAAATACCACTAGTGGTCCAACTTCTGTGCCTAAGAAGTCTATCCTAAAGTCGTCCACCCATAATAAACCGAACCCCGGCTCTCCCATAACACCACCCGTTGCTGAACGTTGGGTCTTCAATACTAGCATGTTTCCCATCTTCCCCGTCGCTTCGCCTGCACCCAACGTTACTTCTATTGCAAGTCCAACTGTTGCAGAGAATGGTTTGAATCTTAGCGACCCATCCGATCCTACCGCCCAAGATGCTGCAACTGAAGAAGATATCATTGCGTCACAGCTTAACTGGGTGAATGTCGATGAGCAACTACGAGGCGCTTTACAACGCATATCACATGCTGCCGATGGCTTAGATCCTCTAGGTGAAGGCGCTACATTCACTATAGCCGTTGAGATAAAGGACGTCGCTCCGGCACCTCTCAAAGTAAGCAGATCTTGTGCTTGCATAAACCCGTAATACCGTTTATATTGACTCTCTTATAACAGCACCCCCAACCCTGGGTCCCATCTGAGATATCCGGCCTGGCATCTGGCTCCCAACAAGACAACACCACAACTCCAATTAGGTCTGTGGCAGCCGGCCCGTTATTCTTCGAATGCTGGATCGAACAAGCAAATACTGCCGTGTAGCTCGTAGTTCTTTCTGCACAATGTTTATGACCTTGCTACGATGTGGATATCCTTAAATGCATCCTAGATCAATACTAGTGCTAATTATTATATATTGATACATGTACGTTTCCTCTCCTGCAGATATGCTATAATGTTTTAGCCTGGAGGTTGGCTAGGGACCTGGAGGTCAAGACCCTTGACAGCAGCTCTCAAACTTGCAACTTCTCTCTTGAGTTTGAGATTGTCCTTCTTTAGCTTAGTTACTTCCTCGCCTTGGGTCGTCATCATACCCAACAGCTCTTCCTTATCCTCGCGTCCCTTGCCCTTAACGGCTTTAACGATCTTGACCAACTCCGTGTTGAACCGGTCGTACAACGCCTTGTTCTCTAGTGCCGTCTTTTGGTATAGGTCATCAATCTCGCGCACCTTGGCTTCATGGGCACGCAGGGTGTTGTCTAGATCCCGAAGCAAAGCTTCATATCGATCTGAAACATCACTGACAGCTGATGGTACTTGCTCCTCCATATTGCGAACAGCAGCAGCTAGGCGACGAAATTCAGGAGTATTATGCCGACCTCCGCCTACCGCACTATTTCCAACACGCGCCATATCCTCCGTAATCTTTGTTAGCTCCGATTTCAGAGAAGCATCGACTTCGGCAGCGGCCTGCTTCTCGCTCTGCATGCGTTCGCGCAGTCGCTGTGGTGATTGCAAGCGGAGTCGTTGACCCGCTACACGCGTCGGGCTATTAGGTCGAGAGTCGGCACCTCTTGGCTTAAGTGTTGGGATATTTGAGACCGAAAGTCCCTTGAAGTGAGACCGGGCGCTATCCGAGGAGTTTCATCTCTGTTGCTATCACGAGATTCTCGGGATGTCATCGAATCTGTACGGGTAAGAGATAGGGGTGCCACCAGAGCAGGCGAAGAACGACCTGGCGGTTGGAACAAGTCACTGTGGGCAATGTTCTCCTTCAACCGTGGAGACCGAATCATGCTCTGGTGAATAACAGCCGTATTGGAGGTAGGGCTGATCGGAATTCGGGAGGGTGAA
Organism: Davidsoniella neocaledoniae; assembly: GCA_009806295.1. NCBI lineage: Eukaryota > Fungi > Ascomycota > Sordariomycetes > Microascales > Ceratocystidaceae > Davidsoniella > Davidsoniella neocaledoniae. The sequence goes on from RHDR01000155.1 coordinate 19,746, forward strand.
TGTGCGCGGACTGTCGCAAAACGCTCTGGTGGGATAGTTATTGTCGTTTGCCGTATGGTTCCCGACGTCTGGGAAGTCGTTATCTGGACTTGTGATTCAGAAGACTCGATAGTGCTAGCTTCTGAGTCATCATCGATCGAGGTAGACGCCATAAGACTCCTGAGATCTGACAAAGAGCTGCGTCTCTTTCTTCTCTTCTTTATTGTACCGGTTGACCCTGATGATATTGTGGTGGGCTCGCCGATCGTTTCTAGCTGTGACGGGGGCTCAATGCGGTGCGAGCTAGGCGGACGCGAAGAGACATATGAGTAGTCTTCGAAAGCTCCGGTCACAGGAGGCCGATCGCGAGATACGGGGCGTCGGGTTCTGGTTTGTCCCGAATTCGACAAGTCAACAGAGCGAGTTCTACTCCCTCTAGAACTGGTAGAATTACTTTGCGAAAGATCAGTAGCCGACTTGCCGTGTTTACTAAAGCTCCGCCAAACGGATCTGTCTGAGTGCGTAGAATCCTTGCTGTTCTGCCGTAAGAGGGTATCAAAACCAAACTTGCGGCGTAGAGATGACGTATTGGAAGTAAGTGAACCACTATGTGACTTCATTCCACGAATCGTACCTCCGTTCATTGCTTCGAAGTAGCCATTGGCATTGGCCAGAGCCAGCATTGCGTTCTGGGCACCACCAGCTCCGATATTGCCAGACTCATCGAAAATACGATCACAATCTTCGACCAAGCGATCGAGAAGATTCATGTAATCGGCAGCATCATCATGAGGTACCAAAAGCTCGGCAAACGCCAATGTCAAGGCACCTCTATCAGAATCGTTACCACATCCATCCAGTAGATCAGCAAGCAGCTTAATCACAGAAGTAAATGCACGGCGGTTTTGCGGAGCCATGTCTCCAAAAAGATAGTTGACAAAGTCGGCAAAATCGCCGGGTACACGACGATTTAAACGTGCCTGTAGCTTGTCTAGGGCTGTCATAGTCATGATAGGGCCTATTTGTTCGGTCCAAGCTATACGCAAGAACTTTTCAAATGCCACCAAAATCACATCAGCACCAAGGTCTGCCGAATATTCAAAGTCAAACGGCGCTTCAATCAAACGGTTATAGAGGTCGTTGACAACCAGTTCATCTACACCACCTCGGTTCATGACTGCCCGTCCAAGGATGTTACCCTTACGTTGCTGAAGAGCTGCAACATATCCCGTGAATGTACCCTCTAGACGAACCAGTGGATTCTCAGGTTTCGTATCTTCCAAAGGTACTCGATCACGGCCACGTATAGAGCCAAAGATAGAATGTTGACTTCCAGATCGTTGAAGGTCGCGGTGTGTAAGGGTGGGTGCACCTTGTGATGGAAATACTGCTGAAACTGGTGTACGGGCATGTTTGGACGTCTGCTGGATTGTGTCTGGAGCTCCACTGAGTGTACCATTCCAGATATTAGAAAACAGCTTGACTGGTGATGTAGCCAAAAAGGAACGGCTTTTTTCCCGGGTGCCAGTGAGGTTGAGACCTTTGACGGTCTTTATATAGTAAGAAACCAGAGCCGGAACAAGATTTGGATTCCAAAGGTTGAATTGCGAACTCATGATTTGTATGACTATTTTATGTTAGTAAATGCCAACTTGATGAACCATAAGCATAGGGTTATTGAATTTTTACATACTTCGTCTTGATAATGTAGGTAGGAAGTCCTCTAGTGCCACATCATCGGTAAAGCTCTTTCCGCTAAGGCCTAGAGCATGGATTGAGACACGATGAAGGTCGCCAGCACTAACATTCACCACGATTTCAACGCCATAGTGTCCAATAGGGGCACCCTTGGTACCGCGCTCGTGGTCAACAACGACTCGAATAGGCGCTGGTTCCTTGCGTCCTTCAAAGAGTTGAGCTGCGCCTTCTTGAAATACGGCAGCAAAGAAACCCAAATCGCTATCTGGCATACGGACAGATCGTAATGACCAACGAGGGTCTTCACGCTCGCTTTCTGAAAATCGACCTTCGACTCGAGCTTTGGCAATATCTTCGGTCCATCTCGAAGCTTTGCCCTCAAGCGTTTCCTGGAGTTTGAAGCATCTCGAGGTTGCCGCAAAATTTGCCGAAGATTCACTGGCCTGGATTCCCTTCATGCCCTTCAGAGAGGTCATCCATATCAATTGGCCATCAGCTGACTCTGAAAATCGAACATCTGCCAAATCATGCCAGCCCATGAAAGAAAGATCATAGTTAGCAGGACCACCAGCAGCATTCGTCATAGAAACCATGAGACCGGCCGCAGAGGGCTTATCAAGTTCACGTAGAAAATCACGACCAGTGATGCTATGAGACTGCTTCTTCACAAGAACAACACAATCGGCAAATACCAGAAACATGCCGCTCATATCAGCAAGTCCCATTCGCGATGTTGTCACGGGGGCAGGAATTTCAATAAAGTCAGCAGCCATAATGATTCTTCCTTGAGGAACCAGCCCTTCAGGCCAAGACTCGACCATGTTGCGTAACCGGTTAGCAACGTGAGGTTTGTCCGGCAAAGGATCATCCATAGAGCAGATGTTGGTAATGATATCACGGGCCCGCAGCATGGGCTGAAGAGCTGGATGTGTGATCGGCAAACATGTGACAATTTGGTCGATCAATAGACTATAGCGTGGCAGACGTTGCACAGGCTCAATAAGAGAGGAACGAATCGTCTGTTCGCCAGTCTGTGCGACGCGGCTCTTGAAAGTCGATTGCTTTTCCATGAATCCGTTGATCATCTGAGGGAAGTGCTGACTAGCACGGATGTAGTCTTGGTAACTTTCAGTGAATTTAGGAAACCATTCGAGGAACAATCGAGCAACTGCGAGTGTGCCACTTGGGTCTTTTGAGCGTATACTAGCACCTAGTTTAGAGCCCATCATGGGAGCACTTGTATGTTCCATATCGTTTTGTGCCTCTTCCTCAGAATCATCCATGATTTGGCGCAACTCTTGCATGAACGCGGTATTGAGGGACAATATTACGTCGAGTGATCTTGGAAATAGCTTGTCAACTTCTTCTACCGATGGGCTTTGGCTTTCTAATGACTTTTTCCTAGCAGCATTACGGAAGTCTTCGGCGATAACGTTGACCAACTCATTAACTTTCTTGACATAGCGCTCCTCAGTGTCGACTAGTTCGCGTAGTTTCATGCGAAGCTCCATTTTCTGGTCTTTGTTGAATGATTTGCTTCGGTTGAGAGATGTCGGTTTTGACGGTGCACGTCGAAGTCTAGATGTAGGCAGGAATACAGACTCGCCTAGCAAACGAACCAGTGGCGTATAGCCGCCATACTGGCGAATGGATGGATCAAGGATGTCGTCTTCATCGTCGGTATAATCTTCATAGTCCTCGGGTTGCAAAGGTACAACTGAGCCTGGTGGTAAAACAAAGTCTATATCAACGTTTGAGATATGTTGGGTTTGCAGCGCAGTTTGTAGACTGGCCACTACATTTGCAGTGTTGTTACTCTGGACAAGTTCCTTGGCCAAGTCAGCGGCATGCTGTTCGCCAAAAAGTACAGGACCTGACCCGGGGCGCTTCGCTCTTGAGTTGGTGTACTGTGTTCGTAGGTATGACTTGACGGACTCGGGCAGCTCTGAAAAGTACTTGAATAGGCCGAAAGCCAGAGCGCGATAAACTTCGTCGCCCTGGAACTCGCGAGGTAGATAATCGACGACGGCGTAGAAGGGTGAGTTCGGAGAGATTGTAAGACGGTGGAAAGACTGGAATCCGGCGGCGCTGAAGACGTGAACTTGTACACGAGAGCTATTGTGGGTGTAGTTGGCAGTTGTAGAGGGACCGTGGAAGACCAATACAGGATGATCGCCCAATAATGGATCGCATGAGTGGTACAGCGATACGCTCTCTGGCGGCAGTACGATGTCCTCAGTCACGCGCACCATTCTTTTAGGTGGGCTAGACTAGGACGTACGAGAGTAGATCGGAGTGCTATGCTCGGCGAGAGTTGTTTAGATGATGAAGCGCAGAGACTTTGCAAGGAGGCGTTAGGTATTCGTCAACAGAGATCGAAGTGTAAGAAGACGTCCAGAAATACTCGGTGTAGTAGCGAACCACCATGCGTACAAAATCGCAACGCAGGTGGAATAAGGCGGCCTCGTAGTTTGGTCGGCAAGCGACGAGGGGGGGGGTCGAGAAGTTTGGAGGGGAATTCAAGGTCGTAGCGTAGTAGTAAGTAGTAGTGACAGCAATCAGATATTGATAGGCAGTAAAAAAAAATAAGATATAAAAGGGACCCCCAGTAACAAAGCTATGGGACAGCTTGCTAAGAACGATATGAAGCTAATACTTGGCGATGGTGAGATCTCTATGTGAAAATGAATGAATTTTAGGCGCAATAGCTCGCAATGATAGTGAGTAGTAGCCGTTAGAGGTGAATGAAGAAAAACTCAACAAGAGAGAAAAAAAAGCAATGGTGAGAGAAAGGAAGATGACGGTAATTAGGACACGGGAGGCCCTTTTTTCTTCAGAGGGAAGAAGCTAAAATAAAAAAGCGAGGAGCTCAGAGTTTCCTTTGAGCAGGGTTATGGGTCTAGTTGAACACCACAAAGTCTGTGAGGGGTCTTATTTGTTGTCTTGTTGTATTCGGTCGCTCCAAGAAACATTGAGAGTATTAAGAATCGGATAAAAACAAGAGAAAGCTTCTGCTGAGCCTGAAAATCTAGATGGGCCAAAGAAGAACAGGAGCCTAGTAAGCACAAGAGAATCAAGATATCAAGACGGCGGACAGCCAATCCTCAATCGGCAGAATGAAGCAGTCGAGGGTGAACAAAGTTATAGTGAGGACTGAATATCTCCCCTAGATAGTGAATCCACGGTATTTGGTGTGATGAAAACGCTGCAGTAACAAAGAAAAAAGCTATGAGTAACAAATTACACTGTCGATGAGTCTCTTCATAACAAGACTTACGGAAGCAGAACGATAGGGTGATAACAGCAAACAAATATTACTTGACAAGGCTGTGAGCCGAGTTGCTTTCATGGGCGGTGAGGCAGGGCGTGTTTTTTTTGTTCTTGTGGTGTTTACTCAGAGTAGTAACTTCCCCGTCAAAAGTCGGTATATAGCAGCAATCACTCTTTACTATAGCTTTAGCTTCCTTCCGAATATTCTATAACAACTCGTCGAGCTAACAAGACAAAAACCTTCAGAATGCTTCAATTTCAATCAAAGAAGCTTAGCCATGCGGGGCAAGGGAAACTTGTACTAGGTTGCTAAACTAACAGCTTCTATCATTTTCTACAATCACATTCAAGCATTCGGCAGGGGACAGGCCAAGAGCCTACCAAAACCAACCCACTAAACTTTGATTATCTGCCTTGTGCACGGCCAACAAAAATATAGAAAAAAGAAGCCAAACAGAAAAGATAGTCATCTCCCTAGCCTACCTGGTCATCAAGAATCAACAAATGCATTGTGCCCGCTTAAGATGCAGCCCTGTGTTGTCTCGGTAGTGCAGCGAGGAAAGGCAATAGAACACATAGTTGATAGTAGTCACATAGTAGACTTTCACTCTCATACTAATAATAATCGTCCTAGAGATATCGTCGTTTGTTACTTTTTTTTCTCAAATTAGCTGGTGTTCTCATCGTATTTTTCCGAAAGTAAATAGAGGCGTTCGTTGTTGAGGATACATAAATCTAGTTGTAATCTGTAGGTAAACAACGCCGTCAACACATGCCAAAACAAAGTTGTTACTAAGCCCAGGACGGCAAGGGAATTTGGGAACTTGGTAATATTAACCCTTGCTAGTATAACCCTGTTAAATGTCCCATCAATCTTTCTTGTCCTTGCTTAAGGAAGATAAGACCTGAAAATAAATATTTCTCGATATTAGAAAGTTATAAGTATAACGATGGTTTTTGATATCAGACTTAATGATTATCTCCCTTGAAAACACATGTTCTAGAATCTCGAATCTTGATCATCTCCCTTGAGACACCTTATGCTTTCCCTAGATGAGCTTTGCCTCCAAACACGCCTTTTCTCTTCCCTTATAAGTATCCACATTGAAATGTGTCGCCCGTAACTGGAAATTCATTTACTAAGTATATACTCGTTGACATCGACTTCACTAAATAATTCACTATACTTTCACTCCCATCATATCTGCCATCGATCCCCAAGTTCTTTTATATCTCTTTGTTCGATTAACTCTACCAATTGCTTCTATTCAACAACCCATCTTGCAATGTCAACTCAAGACGCCCCTACAATTCTATTCGAGTATGCCCCGGATAACCATGGCTATCGTCTTCTTGAGCTTCCCCCAGAACTTGCCGCCCTGCTAGAAAAGCCAGGCGCGCCCGTGTAAGCGTTCTTCCTAGCATCCCCTTTGTTCTTCGAAAAAATATCGTATTGACTTGCTATCTTGCAGACTCTATCTGGAAAACTCAGGAGATACTGCCACATTGCGCTCCCCAGATCACACTTATGTCTTACGCCAGCGTAACACGTCAAACTCTATCATTCTAATGTCACCAACTCCTCATGACAGCTTGGCAGATGCCTCCGACGGCCCCGTCAAGCAGGGAATGAGGGCCTTTGCAACCATACATGAGTCTATCGAGCTCACTAGACAGGAATCTACAAAGACTAAAGGCGTAACTGGTAAAAATACCGGGAGCATGGGAAAATGGCATGAACGCTTTGGAAAAGGGAGGTAAATTTCGAAGATACTATACTGAACTGTAATGAAGAAAGGATATGATATACCGCCCTATTGATTAACATCCTCCATTCTCAGCAACCCAATCCAAAAACTTACAGAATACTAAAGCTCATACTACTACAGCCCACCACAACGTGGCAGAACACTTTCTAAGTTTCAATACTGTTGATACAAACAACCAAGCTATGCCGTTGACATACTACAGGTTAGAAGTTAGCCTGCCCCTGTGCGTCATTTAATGTTATATTCTGTGATGGATAGTTGACTTGGCCATCTCCGAAGAGCATCTGAAAGCCTATATTTGTCTGGATAGGCATCATCGGAGCCATATGGACTTGAGCCATCATGCCACTTGGGGCTGATAAAAATGGCTGTTGCACGATCTGGCCTTGGCTCAACGCCGATAGTTGCTGTTGGCGCAGTCGTTCGTGATACCGGGCACGTTCCCGCAGACGTAGCTGGACCTGGCGTCTCATGTTTTCTAGCGCACTCGGCGCGCGAGGCGGAGGTTGTGGGGACCTTAACTCTTGAGCTATCTGCATAGGTGGCGTAACTGGGAGGTTGGGAACTCTAGATCTCCGCGTAGAAATGGGCGTACTAGGTCTACTGGGTTGTCTTTGAGCAACTCTTGGCTCTTGATTATCTACACCCGGGATCATAGGTGCCTGATCTTGTACTGGTAGAAATTGTTGAGCAGCCCAAGCCGTGATTTCATGGTTCCGGCCTTGGATTTGTTTGTACTCCCGTTGCTGCGCCTCGAGCCGCTGAACTTGAAGTTGCTGATCCGCGTGATATCCGATTAAGCGTTGCCGATCGAGAAGCTGCTGATTGAAAAGTAGCTCGGGCCGGCTTGGTTCATTCTGATTTTGTGTGTTTGTGCCACTTTGCTCTTGAGCTATCTCCATCTGTAGTTGACGCTGTTGAGCTTGATGAATACGGGCTTGCATGTCACGAGCTAGCTCAAGACGATGCAGTTGAATGCGAGCTTGCCGAAGTCGTACCTCGAGGTCTTCCAAAATAGGGTCGAGGCGTGGTGGGTGATAGATGTACATAGGTGCAGGATTGCGCGGCGGAGCGGGGTGGGTAGCGGTGGCACTAGCTTCCGATTCTTGTTTGGTGAGGCCGGCATATTTGATGTCCTTCTCCAAGGTAGGATTTTGCTGTATAGCCTCTTGGACCGCTTTTTCTCTCGCCTGAGCAACATTGTTTTCATGGCGTTGTTCCAGAGACATCTGTGAATCTAGCAAGGGGCAGCGGCTGAAGGGACTTCTGTGTCCAGCAGTGTAAAAATGATTATATCGATTGACGCTGATGCCACAAATGTAGCATTGAATATTGTTGCAGCCATTCCGGACGCACTTCATTCGGTTACAACCATCTTGTTTGACGAAGGCTGTATTACACTTGTTGCACGTTCGGATCAGCGCCGATGTCATGGCTTCCTCGATCTTTTTCCGAGCAGCTTCAGCTGGTTCCTGTTCAACTTCTTTAGGTACAGGGCATGGATCGGTTCCGTGCAAGTCTTTCTTGCAGCGTCTGCAGGTTTTCTTGCCACAGACTGGGTTCTCGCATTCTAGAATCGAAACCTCATCAATGGATGCCATGATAGAATAGAAGTTGCAATAAGGGCAGTTCCCTATATTCTTAGGGTCGATGCCCCGTAGGGCGTCCTGGATCTCTATCTCGTTGAGAGCCTTGATAGAAGTCTGAGGTAAAAACTTGGGCCAAATAGACTTGGCAAAAACACCAGTACAGTTATTCATAGACATGCATTTCAGATCGCAACGACCCAGGCCAATCTTGGTTTCGGCAAGTTTTCGTGTACAGTTAAGGCAGAAGAACTATTATGGGTTAGTCTTAATCGCAATAGAGAAGGATACGAGATACTAACATGCTGACGGGCGGGTGAATCACATGCAACGACTTCAGATGCATCTACTTCCACAAAGCAGCAGTAACACTCGATCATGATACCAGAGGTATTGCCTGGTTCATTGCTAGCTACTATGGCTAGCTTAGATGAAATACGTTTGTGCACTTCAAGCTTAGTGAGCTGGTACATATGCTCGAACAAGAGAAAACGAGTAGACTCATCATGAACATTTGCTAGAAATGTCCTGACACCTTTGACTGTAGTCAGTTCTGGGCGCCAGGAACCTTCTGCCTGCCCCTCGGGAATATGACTTTCAGGGAGATGCTTCATGAAGTCGATGGCCGCACAAGTAACAGAGAACGATGATCCATAGGACGAGAAGATATTGGACAGCCATGTGTATTCAATAGTGGGGAATGACTGAGATAAGCACTGTATGCTATATATCAATGTTAGTACAAATTCATGTGTGATATCCGTAGGATCTAGTCAACACTCTATACTTACGCTGAGCGGCGATACGCAGGGGTGTCGACAAAGGCCTTGAGGTGGTCCTGAAGACAATCGTTTAAGGCGGCAAGGTATGAATAATCATCAATGCGGTCACCAGAATCATACACCTGGCTAGGGATATCAATGTGCTGACGCGGAGCTGCTCCAGAGATAGGCACCACGGTTCTTGGATAGTAAATACCCTTTTCTTGCATCTGCTTGATGAAGTTGATAGCTTGAGTGGCATCGTCATGGAAACACTGAGAGATGTGCTTTTTGAATTCAGGATATATGTTCGGGTATGAACGAGTAATTGTGGCTTCACAGGTGACGGGCTCATTTGATGGTATCTGACGAGAATCCAAGCTTATCCCATCGTCACGGCCACGAGGGCTCGATAGGAAAGGATTTCTTAGCATCACTAATTAATAGAGGACGAATGTGATGCGATATTTTTTGCGAATTGGAAAAGAAGAAGAATGGTGATAACGACGAGGAGTGTGCCAAGGACTTAATAGTCGGACTAAGCCTGGTGAGAAGAAATTACAGCAAACGGTCAGTCAATCAATATGACAAACGGTATTGTTGACTAGTAAAACAAACAAGCGTTAGATACAGGACAAGAATGTAACTGACGTAAAAATATGATAGGTGATATAAACTCACTGCGTTGTAGACTAGGATTCGAAGAAAGATGATGAGTGAATGTATGAACTCGAAGTTTTACTAAGAGTAGTGATAGTTGGGTGTGTTGATATGTTTTCATGATGTAGAGGAAAAGAAAACAAAAGAGAATCGTGTGTTGTGTGAGATATTGATATACAGGCAAAAAAAACAAGATCGAATCAGGCAGGAAAAACAATCTAGATGGCAATTTCCAGGTATCATAAATACAAATAGAGCGCATATATTTGCATTATAACATCATAAGAACCGTACCTGCTAATCTGCATTTTGATTAGTAGGGTTCCTTTGTTACCTGTCATGTAAAGAACATAGGCTGCATATCTGTCATATGCATATTTACTATATGATAGTATAAAGATATAAGAGCAAATAGGCTAATAACATTAGAGATTAGAGGATCTAGAAGTGGCCATTAGATAGCCGAAAACAAAAACTATAAATAATTGAGCCCAATCAATTCCCAAGTTGTTATAATACAAATAGCCAGTCTAGATTTATCGTACAGCAGCAAATATATTATGACTTTTGTGCTCTTCGCCGTGGGGTTCTTCGTGGAATAACCACAGCAATATTTGGTTTAACCTCAGCTTCTAGCTCGAAATCCGATAGACTAGATTCAGAATCTAGTATTTCACCGACGTCATTATCATCTTCCTTTTTGTTATCTGGCAGAAATGGATTTGCAGCCAGTTCATGAACACGATCATCTTCTACGACTAAACCACCATCGTCATCTTCGTCGTCCTCGTCAACAACAGGGAAGAAATTTGATCTTGTACCGGTAGATTTTTCCGAGACACCCTTCTTTTCCTCGTCATGATCAACATCCATCTCATAGCCTTCTGGTATGAAGCCTCCGCCCAATTCGAGCTCTTGTCTCTCGCGATCCTCTTTTTCCCGTTTGATGTCCTCGGGTCGTTGATGGCTTCGTCCAAACACTTGGAAACCTTCCATAACATCGCCGCCATAATCGCGCTGTACGCGCTCGACGATACGCAAGCCCTTGAGGAACTTCCGCCACATGGCTAGTGAGATCTTTCGTCGCTTTTCATCCTCCTTGCGCTGGCGTTCAGCTTCGTCGATCCGGATCTGTTCAATCACGGCATCATAGTTCTCTTCCACACATACTACGCCGTGTATTACTGGTACCGCCATTCTGTGACCAAATTCGAAGTCAACAACAGCCTCGGCGTAGTCAAAGCCTAGCTTTTTACAGGCACGCACTGCTCCTTTGTAGGGTATATGGACGGCGCCCTCGGGGCACATGTGGGCTGCGAAAAGATCGATGTTACTAGAGATTTCACGTTAGTGGCCTGTAAGTATAGTTTAAAAAGAAGACATAGGATAAGAACATACCCATAGCTGTTTTTGGGAATGACACCGTTCTCAATGGGATCGGGAATGATCCAGTCCGTCTGTTCCATGCTATATAAGCCCTGTAAAGCCTTCTTTCCCGTAGAAGCCTCGATTTCCGCCAGTTCGCGTCTGCGATTTGTCGTAGCGGCACGAAACGGCACCCGTTTCAAGGGAAGTTCACCTGGGATCGGAGCTCTACCTTGTTTATGCCAAGTTTCGGCACTCTTGACCTGAACCACATCACACCGAAGATATACAGGCTCCTCATTGACTTTGCCTTTGACCTTGGTCTTGAACACACGCACGGATTTAGCATCGGTTAGCAATGCCTCCTCACGTTTGAGGTGGCGCTCCAAGACAAATTCCGGTGAAGTCTTGAAATACTGTAGTGTCTCTTCACCCTCTTTAACTTCCTTCTTCTCAGGCACCGCAGGCTTCAAGTCCGTCGAGTCTTCCAACAAATCAGCCTCAGTGACAGGATACTTCTACTATCTTTGTCACGTACGAAACAGCCCATGACTTTACCGAACCAGTCAAAGTATTCGTAGCGTTTGATCTTGCCATGACGGCTGCGAATTGCCATCTTTTCTATTCCCATGCGGACTCCTTTAGTCCGTCCTGGGAATATCTGCTTCCGGAGATAGCGAACCGTGACGTCCTTGGCGGTGCCATCAGATGAATGTCCGATTACATAGGAAATGACCTGTCGGGCCTTATCAGCTTTTCCTCCTCGTGGTTCAAGTAGTTCTATAAGCTCGCGAGTCGAACCAATAACTTTCTTTACGGTAGCGTCGACAGCGATATATTGGTTTGTGACAGGTGAGAGTACTTCAGACCAATAGATAGGGAACTCTAAATCACTGTCAAACTTCAGAGATGAAACACTGGTTTTAGCTGCTGTCAAGTCGACGTTCAGCACTGATTCGGCATCACTATCATCAAGCTCCATGGTAAGCTCGTCATCGGAAGGAAGTTCGGAGAGCTCATCAGAGTCATCTTCCTGGCCATCAGAGTCAGCATCAGAGTCTGGTATCGTTTGCTTGTTCCTGACCTGTCTCGACGGGTTTCGTTTGCCTACAGATGATTCAGGGATCTTGTTAGGCTTAGCTTTTGTCTTAGTGCGTGGCTTTGCGGCTGGCTTAGGCTTAGGCTTAGGCTTGAGCTTTGGTTTAGCAGGAGCCTTGGGCTTTTCACGAATCGTCATGACCGCGCCGCCTTGGTTCTCTTTTTCTTTTGAGTCCTCGTCAATTTCGGGGTCGGCTTCTTCAAGTTTGTTCCATCCAAAGCCAAGAGGCTGCAAATTAGCAACCAGACGAACATCCAATCCAAGGCCACGTAGCAAGGCAGTGAAAAGCTGTGCACCAACGTCTCGACTACCTTCCAGTTTCTGCGCAACCACTCGGAACTCCTCCAAGTTCTCGATGCGCTCTCCGAAGTTCGATACATCTGTGCGGTCCTTAGCCCAGCCTTTTTCCAGCTTATCGATTCGATGCAGGTCCATATATCCTCGTTTACGGAGGCCGGGCTTCGTGATCTGGAACCGCTGCTTCCACCACCCGACCAGCGTCTGCATCATACGGTACAAAGGGTCCCGGCTCGGGTCGATAGCACTCTTCTCGAGAAGAGCTGCTGCCTCGGTGACTTTGCCTTTGTTCTTGCGGGATGGAGTCGCACGCTTGGGCTTTTTGTCCAAGCCACTGGCCAAACGCCACCGATCAATTTCGTCCCACATGCGCGGCGGGATATGTGAAATCATGATGGCTTGAACTTCCGGGTCACACGTCCAATAATTCCGAATAGTGTTGTGCCACATCAAGAACTGCACATGCATACAATGAGTAAGAACCCGAGCTCGTCGGGCTCGTTTCGTAGGGCCCTTCTTCTCGCCGCTGTTCAACATTGAAATGCGATTGTCCTGCCGCAAGACGATATTGATGTCGCCAGAAGGAGCGGGCGTCGGGTCAAAGTCCGGAATGGGGGCCGGGACATCTTCGAATATGATATCATCATCATCAGAGTCGTCCTCTCCTTCCTCGGAACTCTCGTTGCCCTTGTCTATAGATTTAGCCGGGCCAACCGATTCTATCTTTTGGCGTTTGACAATGGGCACGTCCTCAAATTGTGCATCATCGTCAGAAACAGACGACAAATCGCTGTCTTCAGTGTCGTCGTTGATTTTGCCGCTCTTTTTAGCGAGTGCTTGTGCAGGTGACTCGCTATCAGCAAGCATGCTATTAGTAGCGCTAGCATCTAAGCTATCATAGAGCGTAGCTTTGCGACGCCCTGATGCTACAGCTCTTCCTGCAGTTCTTGCTGTAGGCTTTTCTTTTTTGGCGGGAGTCGTTTCATCCTCGCAAGGTCGTTTTCTCGAGACTTTGAGAGGCATTTTTTTTGCTTCATTGTATATGTAACTCAGCTCAATGTAATAAAGAAAGAAAATGAAATAAAATAATCCCGATCAAGATATCGCCTTCGCATAATGCGATGCAAACGCTCAAAATGGATAGTTGACAGAGGCATGGCGCGCAGTCACGTGATGTATATTTTAGCTGCCTGAATAGCGAACAGTAAACAAGGGAACAGGGAGATAATTATGACGGCATGCCTAACTCAAGCAGGGATAAGGGTAGCAACAATTGAATGATGATGAGTAAACATTCAAAAAACAAGACTAATAAATGCTATATATATGTACATAGTCTCCAGGGTGGGAGACAAAGTGCCCCCTATAAATCGATCAGTTCAGGCGGTGGCCCAACTCCCCGGAGCATCACAAGTGTATTGCCGCTGGCCACAGCCACGCCGACCTTCTCATTGAACTCGAGCAGGCGTCCACCCTCGACATGGAACACTCGTAGTTTGTCCTGCTCGTTTGACGACTGGTTATTGACGTTCTCGATTTGCAGACTCTTAGCTGCGGCGTCCAGAACACGGCCAATTACCCAGTCCTTACTGTAGAAGAATGCGCCCTTAGGAAATTTAGACTTGGTAGTTTCCGCCTCTGCCTCGACGTAGACATAGACACGCTTCTCCACGGCTAGTTTGTCGTCGCCCTTAGCCGTGCGCTTCAGCGCATTAACCGCTATAATTCGTTGTGAAGCTGTACTAGGCTTCGCCTTGGGCAGCACTCTCCCAGCCGCAGCCTTCTTCTCGCCCGCCCACGCCTTAAACTTCTCCAAAATCGCGTTCTTTTTCTCTGTCGCCTGCTTCTGCTGATATCGCAGCATTGCTGCTGTACCGCTCAGCGGCACAAGGTTCTTGCAGTCATGATCTTCGCCCAGGCGATGCGCCAGGCAGTAGTCACGCATACACGTGTCGCAATGGACGCCGGTCACCAGCGCCGTTCCGATGACGGTCTTGCAAGTTGGTGAAGCACAGGCCGCTCCGAGGCAACACGGTCCCGTATAGTCTGCGTCCCGCCAATGCTAGACTTGGCTAGCGCAGCGTCTCTTTTGCGACGCGCCCAGGCGCCTTCATGGGTGCATTTGTGCGCAATCTCGGTCCGGTGGTCGAGACAGTAGGTGTGGCGGCAGCTCTGGCACAGAAATGGAAGAAAGTCGAGTTGGTTGCAGTAGGCGAATTGGCAATGAGAGCCGATCAATGAGGCATCGTTAGCATCTTTCATGGTGACGTAGGAGGTTTCGTCGGTGCTCGAGGCACCTCCAGATGCAGATGAAGTCATGATGGGCGAGAGTTCGGCTTTTAAATAGATATATCGTGTTGATGAGTATGGTACATTATGTATTATCAATCAAGATCTCAGAAAATATGATAACAAATACATCAAGGCTGTCACAAGGCTGTCGTCGATTGCGAATCAGATTTGACTTAGGTGTTAGGTGATGATAGTGGTCGTGGATTTGTCACATGCAAAATGAAAGCTAAGGTTCTCAAGCTAGTAGGGGAGGGATTTAGCAGGCTCCAGAAGGTTCTCGGGCTTCGTCATGGCTTGCTGACTGAAGCCACGACTTAAGATTTGGGTACGCTGTGCCATATGAAACAAGCAAAAAAATGCATCGGTCCGTGGCAGTGAATCATCGAGTATCAAGTTTCATTTATGATATAAAGACAGAATTTAAGGGTTAAGTCCAAAATATAGTAAATCTTTAGAAACTGTTTGTCAAATACTCAATTAAAGAGTATTACCTCCCAAAAGTTGGAGAATTATGGTATATTAACCCTCGGTCGTTAGTACAACCCTAATTTTCCTACATCATTTCTAAGAGAAAAACTTGATAGGCTTGTATTCAAATAATGTAGTCACAACAAGGATGTAAAACAAAAGTGATTTTTGATTTAATACTCAAGTAAAAGTACTTATAACTAAGATATTCTAATATACAATGAATTCAAATCACAATGAAATGTTACAGTGAACTCTCTATCCGCTTGAACGCCATTCTCTTGACAGCCAATACATGGCCGTAATGAGACAATCTATAGTTCCTTCTCCTTGGGCTTCTTGTTCAGAAGCTTCTCGCGGCCGGTGGCTGGAGAGTCATGGACAGCTGCATCACCACCAAAGCCCAGGAAGATCTTGTGGAAAGCCCACTCCACAGCATTCTCGACAGGTTCGTCGAACAATGTAGGTAGAAAGGGGACCACAGACAGGCCCAGGCCAATTGGGGCCCAGGTACGAACCACCTTGTTCTTAACGTTCTTCATAGCCTGGCTGGAGTACTTGACCACACTGTGATGGTGAAGGCAGGCAGGCCCATACTTGCCAGACTCTGGAATATGGCGCGCTGCACCATGACAGTGCGGTAGTCGTCCAGCGGGGCAACCTTACCGGCAGCCAAGGCGGCGGTCTGGCCATCAGCTCCCAGCTTTCTGTCACCCTCCAGGCTGATGCTGTGCTCGGGTAGTCCCGTCCATTTTTGCTGACTAGGGGTCAGCTGTAGGCTAGGGTTCAGCGTGCGCTGGTTGCTCCAGTAGGCCTTGTAGCCCTCGAAGCTAACATCGCCAATGAGATAGGCCCAGGAAACACCGTAGGCGGCGCGCACAATGCTAGGGTTGACGACGGGGCGGAAGGATTCGCCAATATCGCTGGTGTAAGCCACATAGCGGTGGGCTGAGGAGACAACGGTTCTTATACGGGCAAGATAGGCAGCGTATCTGACATTGCTTTCGGTCGAGTCGGGGCCACTAGAATTGACAATGAACGTTAGCGATGGACGAGGAATGCTATGGCATGGTGTGAGATGCGCTTACTATCCTTCGACGGCGTTGTCATAAGCAGCTTCCTTGTTGGTGTCGTTGATGAACTTCTGTAGGCTGCCGGGAAGCTTCTCGTGTGGCAACTGAGCATTAGAGGCTGGCGCAGTAGAAGAAGAGGCAACAGCTGAGCTTGACGCAGTAGCAGAAGCCTCGGAGGGCTTGTCTTGTTTCTTGCCGGGCCACCACATGTTGAAGATTGTTGGTTATATTGTTGTAATAGATTTAAAGACAAATGAGAACAATTGTATGAGGTAGAAACGAGAAAGAAACCTCAATATGTAAAATGGAGTGCAAAAACTAGAGCGAATAGATAGCAAAATTCAAGGATTTAGTTGACAAGGCGAAAAAGATAAGCCTTGGGGCTTGGAATTAAAGGCTTCTCCACTGCGAAAATAACATCAACGAGTCAATTGTTAGAAAGGCAACGGATTCCTGAAGTTTTAACACCGGTAAAAATTGGATCTGAATTGCTATCGAACTACCGGCGGAATTCGTGTGGATTTTCTTTCCGGACTTAGCTAGACGATCCTAAGCAAGCTTATTTATTTCAAGCTTGTTATGAAAATTCCGAGTGATTCTTTTCGTTCGCTTTGGAATCCGCAAGCATTCTGTGGCTATTAGACCCTAGTCTGATTGTATCCATTGTACCTAACCCTAAGTCCATAGCAGGGGACAAAGCCGAAAGCGTCGTGAGCTCACGTGTTGTCCGGAATGTGAGCCACGGAATCTGAAGACTAGAATTGCATGCGGCTCGATTGAATCTCTTCATCGATCTTTAATTAGAAAGGCGAAAGCGCGGCTAAAGACAAGCTTGTTGAGTCCTTGTTTCGCGTGTGAAACCGAAGCTACTAAAGTGCGACGATCATAGAATGGGCTCGAGAGTTATTGTTTTGCTTAGGGCAAACTTTGGCTGTTCGGGATCTGTTACATGGAGCTGTGCCAAAAGTTTCCCCTTAGAAAAAGAGATCAATATGGAAACAACTGTGACGATCAACCTTATCTCAATGGAACACCAACTTACAGATATAATGTGCCTGTAAGCGCATATTCGAGTAGACGCTTTACATTTTAGCCGACTACTCTAATATGACTGACAAGAAAGTTGTTTGCACATTGTATATCTATACTTTGAAAGTAAAGAAAGGGGGACTCAATTAGTACGAATGTGATAACACAGTAACACTACGCCAAGCATTTGATAGTGGGATAACCGGACAAGTCGTACTGCTATAATCTGACATGCAGCCATGCTATCCCATTACTAAGGAGCATGACGGGGCAATACTGGCTGGACAATAGAACCAATGTGGCCTAGGGCCACTCGATTAAATAGAAGAGGCTAGGACAGCTTACAGTGAATCGGATTTTTCCATCAACCTGATAGAATGTCTTAACGACGCCACCGCCAAGACATGCCTTGCGGCCATATGCTTACCTTGATGTGCCTGCCCTAAACTACATGTACATATTCTAGTCAACAACCATGAAGTGTTCCTAAATTACAACGAGAGGAGCGAACTTTTGATATCACAGGATCATAGAGAAGCATGACATGGCACTGCAGACCTCTGAGGAATGTATGCATCAAGATCGGATGAGTATGTGACTACTGAGAGAGGAGAGATAAGTCGTGGCCATGCAGTACAATCGTACATATAGTTGTATAAGCAAGTTCATGATACTGGTCAGTTGGAGATCTGCATCTGCCATATTTGACCAGCAACGCGATTACGAGCTTGAACAAACGAAAGAAAAAAAGAACATGTGCGTGTGAATGAAGAAACAGGGAAACAATGTTAAAATGTTGGCCGAAGGGGGTATCAATTTTGATCGTCTCGTGGCTGAAGAGACTAACTGACTAGTTATAATAAAACTAGCAGCTAAGTTCGACGACATAATATCACCCAATATATCAGTGAGTTTTGCATACCCTGGCTGTGGCTAGGTTATGAGCAACTAGAAAATTAGGCTTCAATGAATATATCGAGTGGCCAGCAAGTAGCGGTGATAGCAGGAATTTGGCTATCATTGTGGAATGATTTTTATATCTGTAAGCATACATGGTATAAGCAAGAGCTACGTTCGTATATATTGTATACTATACTTAGAAGTAGTACTCCAAGATCCCGGGGTCTACTTTAGCCATGGGCTTTAGCTTTTTAGTGTTTAGGCTCCTAATAGGCCAAGAAAACCCAAACTGGTTCAGCCTTTATTTTAGCGCCAACCCTGTTTCTCCCACGGTGAGCCCTAAACAAAGACACAAAGCATGCATGGTCTTCTAATTAAGCAAGGTATCGAATATGAAAAATCGAATTCCAATGTATTAACAACTGAAAGTCAAAGCCGGCATAGTTAGTAATGGTTTCTGGTTTCTGTTGGTATACATACCGAGACTAACCCAGAATAACTCGACAAGCTTCGATTCTTGTACCAGAATAATCTCGAATTGGGCTAGAGATGCGCACTAGAGCTTAATGTGAGTCCTCCGTGGGCTTATGTACACACATGCTACGACTTGGGGGGGGGGGTGCGGCAGGGTCCTGTTCCAGAACGCACTTTAAACAGCCTAACAGGTGCTCGTGCTCCGAAGAAACGGTAGAAACAAAACGAGCTAGGAACCGCTACCAAAGCGAGCGATACGGAGTCTTTTGGTGCTAGGCTAAGTTCAGGATGGCTATTTCCTTTTTCAATCTCACTCTTCTTCTTTCTGTTCTTAAAACTAGCACGGCCAGCAACAGATCCTCTTTCTTCTCCTTCTCGATCATCGTGCTCAGACGCTGCTGCTATCCCGTTTGTTTGCTTGTCTCTTAGAGCATATTTCTTATCTATATTCCGTCCTTGTATATATTCTGCCGCTACTTTGCTCCTCTTCTCTGCCCCCGGCTTAGCATCCTCAAACCAAAACCGGGTGACCAATAAACCACTTGCAATCCTCTGTTTCTTTGTGTTCTGAAATCCCTGTCTAGCACGGCTCTCTTGATACATTTCTCTCTATACTGGTTCACATAGTAGTTCACCCAACAAACTACGACATGGCTCCGAAGATCATAAGAGGCGCCAGATGCCCGCCTGCAGAGGCCGTGTCTGGGGAAATAGATAGCTCTTCATCTCCCGTGATCAGCATCGAGAAAGTGAAAGTACCGGCGACTTACACGTCCAACAGTGATGATACCCATCATCGTCTTGTCACTTCCTCATCTTATTCTATAGTACCCTCAACACAAATACCGCCGGCGTCCCTGCTTGTTCTTTTTGCTTTTGTGACGACCACTTCGCTATTTCTATTGCATATCGTTTCTCCCGTCTTTTTCATTTCTGCCCTCTTTGCCTTCCTTCTTCTGCTTCTAGCTCGTCCGCGTTTCTTTGCCGGTCTCGATCGACCAGTTCGCGCAGCTGCTAGGGCTTTCTTTTCTCGTCTTCCTGCTGCTAAGGCTGCGTTGTGTTATCTTAAGATGCATATGCCCAAGGTACTTGGCCAGGCCGTCTTTATGGCGCGCCGTGCTATGGCTGCGCATCTCGTCCGCACGGCTATTGTGGCCTCCATCATTCTACTTGGAATCATTGCTATTCCTGTAGGCTTGATTCTCTCTAACCGTGCTAAGCACCATAACTTGACAGCCTCAAGTTCCAATAGCAAAGCATGTGCCACGGCTTCAAACAGCACCGTCTTACGCATCATGCCATTAGGTGCTTCAATCACCAAGGGCGAGCCGGCCCATGTATCCGACACGCACCACAATGGCTATCGCAAATTCCTTAGAGATCGGCTACGCACCGATGGCTGGGAGGTCAACATGGTCGGCTCGGTACGCAACTATGGAGATATGGTGGATCTGGTTAGTAATATATATCTACTAGTTTTATTCAATATCGCCGAGATGGATACTAATATGGACTCGTAGGATAACGAAGGCCATCCTGGTTGGAAGGTCAACGACGTACACGCGGTTGCCAAGCGTACTGTACCTATATATAAGCCCAACGTCATTCTGGTCAACCTGGGCACCAACGATGCTGTGTTTTCTAGCCCTTCGCTCCCATATGACAAGGCACCAGAGCGCATGGAAAACATGCTGCGTGATCTCTGGACCATCGTTCCCGATACCATGATTATACTGTCTACTCTTCTGCCTAAGCAAGATGATGGTAAGACCGATACAATCAATGTAGGCTACCGTACGCTCGGTAAAAAACTCGCAGATGAAGGCAAGCCGATCTTGATGGCTGAGATGTCCAACAACAAGACCATTCTGGAGTCCGATATCTGGGATGGCACTCACCCAGTCCCGGCTGGCTTTAAGAAGATGGCTGGTGTCTGGTACTCTGCCATCAATGAGGGCCAATGCCGTGGCTGGATCAAGACGCCGTCTCAGATGTACTCTATTCTGACAGCGCTGCGAATGCCACCTGTGCACCCGTAGCTGGAGCCTCCCAAGCCGATGATCGCAGTGGAAACACCGTGATCAACGGCACGGCTACGGGCATTTCAGGCGATGGTGCTTTCAAGGCCCAGTTCGATGGTGTCACTGCTACGCTACCTTCGACAACCGTACAAGGCGATAGTTCGGTCATGTTTGCGTCGTTAGTGGCGCGTAATGTTACCTCGGACTTTGAGGCTCGCGATGATATTATCGTTGTTCAAGGCTCTTCAGTATCGATTCTGCAGAATCAAGGCGCTGGTTCATTTGATAGCGCAGTTTCTCTGGCTAACCTGCCTTTTAACTGTGAACAATCTGGTAAGTTCTCCCTTAGAATATAGATACAACGATGACTAGAGATAAATAGACTAACCGATTCCCCTCTGCTCAGGCATATTTTTTCGGCGACGTTGTAAGTCTATTTTGATTGGTGAAGATAAAAGTCTTGGCAGAATACTAACTGCCGAATTCACTTTAGAACAATGATGGCCTAGACGATTTTCTATGTGTTGCAACTAACGGTTCTGTGTAAGTCATAATGCCAATAACACCCCATCGCGTGCCAAGAAACCGATATGTCAGATGCCAAGCAAGGGGGCAATGTGTGTACTTTCAATATAAGCAACTAACACGTGCTTTTAGACAAGCTGCTATCAACATGGCTAGTGACCCTGTCACATTCAAGAGCATCGGACTCTGGAACGCTGGCATCGATGGCTTCCAACGTTCTAGTGTTCGATTCGGCGATATTGACGGCGATGGTCGTCTGGATTACTGCCTCATGAACAACTCTGCCTCTACTGGCCAATGCTGGAGAAACCATGGCACTGGTGATAGTCCCTCGTTCTTCCAGGAGCTTTCATCCGATACAACTAATGTGTTTGGCGGTAACGTGGCCGGCCTTGACTCAGTGCGCTTTGTAGATATCAACGGAGAGTAAGTTATAAGCTTTATGTACCTGTTTCTATTACGAATCTAACAGCATTATACAGTCATCGCTCAGATTGGGTCACCGTCTCAAACGACGGCTCCATCTCTATATACTCGAATCAACGCAGCGCCAATAAGGGCTTGATTCCCAAGTGGCTGGCCACTAGTGGAAGCATTACCCTCTCTGGCTACACCTCCGGAAGTGACACTATCCAGACCGTCCAGTTCGGCCGCATATTTGGCTCTGGTCAAACCGACGCTGCTCTCGTGCGTTTCGTCAACTGCGATTCCAGCAACGCCTGCACGCTATCCGTGACAGCTTTCAAGAACAACGGCGCTGGTGGCAAGTTCCAGATCGGCGACGGTACCTACTTTGCCGATATGCGTAACCGTGGCATCGATGACTACGTATGGATCACACCCACTGGCCAGGTTCTCCTTAGACAAAACCAGAACTCGGTCGGTAACGTCACGCTGTTCAAGAACTCGGCGTACTCCGATGCTGTGTCGATTCTTGACACCACTCAAGACCGCAGAGCACTGCATCTGGCAGACTGGAATGGTGATGGGTTCGCCGATGTTATTGCCGTCGATAAGTCCACTGGTCAGCTAAAGATCTGGCTGAACAAGTATTCTAATACATCAGCCAGCGGAAGCTTCACTTGGGACATAGTTGAGGTTAACCAAACCACTTGTACTGAGGGATGGGGTGTTGGATATTTCGATAACGGCAACCACTTTGCCGATCTTGAGTAAGTCTTGTTCCAGAATCTTTCCATTACTCCTTCTTTAAGACCTATACTAACAGGATTCTAGCGGTGATGGACGCGCGGATATTCTATGCATGACACCTGAAGGCGTCACCACCGCCTGGCTCAACAAAGCCTCTGGCCTGGAAAGCATCGGTCAAGTAGTCGGAAGCCTCAGCCTAGACCGTGCCAACTTCCGCTTCACCGACGCGAACGGTGACGGCAAGGCTGATCTGTACTGGCTCGACAAGTTTACCGGCAATGCCAAGCTATGGCTAAACACCGGTGTCGTCTCAGACAGTGAGCGTAGCAAGAACTCTGGTAATTGTGTGGCATGGACCGCCTCGTCGGCGGCGTGGTATGGTGGTACTAAGGGTGCCAACGAGTACTTTTCAAACCAGCTGGGCAATGGCCGCGCAGACTTAGTTGCGATTAACCCGGATATCGGCTCTGGTACAGGATACTACACTATTTGCGCTGGAAGCGGCGATGATTCGTACATGGACATCAGCGGTATCCCCGACTATGATTATGATAGTGTGGTGGACTCGGCTTAAACCGACATAAGGAGTAAAAATAACGAAACATTACTAAGCATGAAGCTTGCTGGAAATACAGCACAGCAGCTTCTAGGCACATTAAAGCATTTTATATAGGCATATAGATACCCAAGCAACCATAGCATCTAATACATACGTATAATCTACTACTTCATATTTTCTCAATTTATGCCAATACTTTCCCTAATATGGCGATACAGCTCCACTTACAGCATAGTCATAGCACCCATACCATTTTTGACTAAATGCCACACCCCAGCTAAATTATCTTGATAACCCACCATTTAGCGCCTGACATACCAGGCGCCACAGCAGCCCAGGACGAAAAAAAGGTGGCGCCCCGTAATGGCCCGGAGCTCTACGTCGTCCGAAAGCACCGCTAAAAGTTTGGGTTCTACCTCATTTATTCCGTCCTCGATTTATCTATCTCGTGATAGCAAAATCCCTCTCCTTCCCCCTTCACTCCACAGCTCTTCGACGATAACCGAATCTTTCTTTTTCCACAATGGTTGCTGTGTACAACATCCTCGGCCGCCAGGTCGGCTCTCACTACGTGCGTTATAAAAATATCTCTTGTTTTCCCCCTCTAGCTGTTCCTCATCCTGTCCTGTCCAGCTAGACTATCGCCAATGCCCATATTGTCGTCATATTGCTTGCCCTACTTCTTTGGATATATATCGCGACTTCGCATTGCATTGGCAATAGCTCTAGCCTAACTCCAATTACCACCAGTCTCACGTCATAGTTATCTGCTCCATATACTAACATAGTTCTCTTTACCTCTATAGCTGGCTATCGGCACTCTTGGCACTCTGTTCGGCGCTGTCACTCTGGCTACCTCCGGCAAGAAGGCCCCCGTTGCTGGAACTCCTCCCCCGATCAACGCTGCTAGCTCTGATGAGGCCGACTTCATCACCAAGTTCCTGGCTGATGCCGAGAAGAAGCACTAAATTAGTTGCTGTAATACTATATTGTTGATTCTTTTTTTCCTTCTCTGATACGTCTGTCTCTTTTAACCCTTTTGGTCCATCAATTCATGTCTTTTGATCTTCTCCAACCATTGTATTCTTCTTCTACAACACCTATGCCGACATATCGATTTTTGATCGACGAGATCAAAATCCTTGCTGCTTTCAAATATATCACGACGACAACGTATCTGTGGCTTCGGAATTGATCGGAGTACATTCCCCAAAATGACGCTCTCTTAGGTTTAAATGGAAGTCTTGAAGCCTATATGATATGTTGCTTGTGCAAAGAGCAAAACAAAATAGACAATAAGCAATCACGGATAAATGATACATATAGAAGCATTAAGAAGCATTATGGGATACTGCCTTTGAATATTGAACTACAGCAAAACAATGGTGTTATACTTGGTATCATCGGAAGGACTGTAGTGTATGTAAAGATGATATTCACATACATTTACAAAAGAGCAAATTCCAACAGTATCAAGGCAAACTTGAAGATATGATATAGTTTCAATATATCGTGTATCATGGCCACTTACCGCTTATACCCAGGCTATGTGTCTACGAAGCGTACATATAGTTATATTTGTTTCCATTTATTAATACACCCAAGATAGATTGACTTGATAACTTAGTATATTGCTTTTGCCCTCAACAGTTACAGTTCTTTATTCATGAATCCCATTAAAATATTACCCGTCGTTATTGTCGCTTAGTGTTATGTTAAGCGGGGCTGGAACCAAGCTGTATCACAGTAATTACTATGTAAAGCACAAGTACGCCATGGGGGTTTCCTTTTTTTCTGTTGTTTTGTGTATGTAGACTCTATCACGTTCTTTTGATTTCGGCCCAATTTCAACTCTCATTTTTATTTATCAAATCATCAAATTCTACTGCTATTCTCGCTTACGCCGCGATTTTTTTGACAAATGGCGCCCATTGTTTTGAACGAGTTCGACAGTCAAGCTGTGCCGTTGATCGTAAGTTATCCGATAATCGCACCGAAGCTTACGATGATAAGATCATCTCATCTAAATTTCATCTTTAGTCGCTAAACGCCTACCAAGAAGAGAGAGAGACTCTACAGTAAGTTTATTAAAGCCTTCACTTCGTATCTATCATTATGCAAATCTAACATCCCTTACAGAAATGCACCACTTCTGATAGCCCATGATCGGCGCCTAATCGAGGTTACAGGCCAAGAAGCCAAGCTAACCTTGCTTCTATCATCGATGGAGACCTCCAAAAGTCCATTCTTCCATACTGGCTGTGCTTATAATACGACCAGCGGTGAGTTATACATGACATCTGGAGCACTAGAAACCACGTCTAGCTCTACGTTTCCTATCATCTTGATATCACAAATCAAATTACGCACCCAAAGTGGCCAGCCTCTCTCGGCAACAAACACAAACCTCGACTCTGTGTCATGGAGTAAGCTACGCCCTCCACCAGGCATGTCTATGCCCGCGGCATGTCTCCCGTTTCGTGAAGGTGTCCTATACTGCGACCAAGGGATGCAAGCCGTTGACTCGCCCGGTCTACTCTACCTTCCGAACCGTCAGCTACCTAAGAGATTGACATCGGAATGTATGGGTCGCCAGTTCAATTCGCCGCATGGACTTGACGTTGCAGCGGATAATTCAATCTGGTTTACAGATACGTGTGATGGCGTTTATTCAAGTACGCGCCCTAAAAGTCATGTCCCATGCGGCGTATATCGTCTTGATTTGGAGACGATGAAAACCAAGGCCATGGCTGATGACTTTGTAAAACCACTGGGTGTTGCTGTTAGTCCAGACGTCACGATTCTGTATGTTCTTGACTGCAAGCCCTTGAGTACCAGTGGAGACCCATGTGACAATCGGTAAGTCTATCTTATTTTCATTGTAAGATTTACATGATTGTATTGACAATCAATCTGGTTGCAGACTACCATCCATATACGCCTTTGATATCCTAGAATGCCAGGGTGGTGTGTTCGCTACCAACAAACGGCTTTTCAGTTATACACTGTGTACAGAACCATCTTCTATGCGGTGTGATACTCAAGGTCGTATATTTGTGGCATCAATGGAAGGTTTGGAGATCTGGAACCCGGACGGGTCCTTCCTAGGTATCATCCGTATTCCGGGTAAGTCGCTAAAGCGCCCCCCTCCCTTGTTGTTGGTGCGATGTCTACATATGTATTTGAAAAAATCGATACACCTTACTAACAATGACATGTACCTACACCTACAGGTGGAGCCACGAGCTTTGCATTCGGTCTTTCCAATGATATCATAATCGGCGGCTCACAGCGTCTATGGAGATTGGAGCTTAATTACGGTGAATTTATTGAAGAATAGAAAACTTGTGGTTACCATGCATGTCTGACCCCCTATGACACTACACTATTAATAAATGTACATATACCCTCTAAACCATAAAAAGAAAAGTGTTACAATTGATCTACTTGTGGTTCTGCTCCCAGGACTTATAGTGATCTTCTATTGTCTCCAGCATTGGCCGGTAGTTCACAGCCAGTTCCTTCTCACTGCGCTCGCTGTCAATAGTGAATACAATATCCAGATTTTTTGACACCACTTGCGGGACAGGCCTATAAAAGGACCGCTAAGCGTAACCAGGCGAGTTGGCAGGGTGTGAGTCGGCATCCAGCGGCCGTTCTTAGCAATGGGCTTCAGGTGCTTAGAGATCTGAACAAAAGAAATCATCTCCCTACGGCAGATAATATAGCGGCCGTGAGCCTCTTGCACCTCAGCTGCACGACGATGAGCAAAGGCAACTTCTCTCACATCGGCAGCGAGGAAGTTGAGGGCCGGAAGACCGTAGAAGTAGCTTCCGGAGAAAAGACGGTCGAGTGCCTCGAGTGAGCCGGAGTCGGAGTTGTTGGTCAGCGACGGACCAAACACAAGACCTGGGCAGATCACAACCATGTGCCAGCGAGACTGGGCTTCGTAAATCTTCCAGGCTTCCTTCTCGGCCAGAGTCTTGGAGTATTGGTATGCCTGGTGCTTAACAGAGCTGGTTGTGTTCCAGTAGCTTTCACGCAGAGTATTATCCTTCATTGAAAGAACATCAATGTAGTCACCCATCATAGCACCGACTGTTTGTTAGTGGTTAGTAAAGATATCTTAGAAAATATAGTGCGGATTGTAAGGTTTTGGCTTACCGGTAGATGTCAGAACAACTCTCTTGACAGACTCTGTCTTGTTGACTGAAGCTAGCACATTGCGAGTGCCCTGTAGTGCAGGCTCAATGAGCTGCTTCTGGGGGTTCTTGATGCTCTCAGGCAGAATAAAGGGAGATGCAACATGGTGGACCACATCACATCCAGCAACAGCAACGTCGAACGAGCCGTCAGTCAACAAATCAGCCTCGAAGATGTGCAGCTTGTTAGTGAATTCCGCACCAAGATCCGTCAGTGGCTTGAGTTTCTTCGCGTTGCTCTTGCTACGGACAGTAGTGTGAACAGTGTAGCCGGCTTCAAGCAGCTCACGGATAACTTGGCTAGCAATGTAGCCGCTGCCTCCAGTAACAAGGTGAGTCTCGGACATATTGTATGTTATATTTGAAAGAAGATGTAGTTGAAAAAAGCGGTAGTTGTAAGAAGAGGCTTAAATGACTTGAACTAATTTGTCTTAGTCGCAAAGATAGGGGATATTAGAGACACTAGAGGAAGAATAGAATGGAAATATGGAAAAATATATGCTAAGTGACTAGAATCAAGGCTATTGTTCAGAGAAGGAAGGGCGGACGAAATGCATCTTATAGTCCGTCCTTCAATCCTTACGCTTATGGCAACGTAAATCACACCGTTGTAGCAAAAGCATATATCTATTAGTCTATCTGTCCGTCTTCCTGTTTTCATGAATAATCATAGCCCTCGACTCCTACCGTCACACTATTTTGTTAGTCCATTAGTTCCTCCGTTCTGACTTAGCCATTTAGGTACCCTCGAACCAGACATGCCATCCAGCAGGATGTACACTCGCCGTGGCATTGCGCTTCCAAGGCCTTTAGATAGTCATGTGTCATTATCTCTATGCTGTGCGGCTAAGC
Source organism: Davidsoniella neocaledoniae (assembly GCA_009806295.1). Lineage (NCBI taxonomy): Eukaryota > Fungi > Ascomycota > Sordariomycetes > Microascales > Ceratocystidaceae > Davidsoniella > Davidsoniella neocaledoniae. Next base: position 47,777 of record RHDR01000155.1, read on the forward strand.
CAGCAGTGAAGTGATCGACTGGCAAATGTCAAACTTGCCCTGTCCGTCTTCATCACGGCAAAGAGCCATATGCCAGGTTAATATTGGCGCTAGACTAAAGAAAGCTAGTGTTTTCTCATCGCAATCCAGGGCCTTCTCAGTAACAATAACCAGAGGCAATAAAACTTGTAACTATGTACTTTCCAAAACGCAGTCAGTATTCTTATTTAATTACTTTCGGCTCCATGTGGCGTCGAGACGCCCTTGAAAATCATCAAGTCGAATATGTACTTTGTGGAATCCCAAGAGAAAGAGAATCTTATCAATATCCTTATATAATGCCTATGCCGTATAATTATCCATTTTTTAGCGAGAGGTAGCTATCTGACGAGATTCTTACTACCTTAATTATCATTCTTTCTCTCCTCTGTCATACATATGCAGTTTACATGTGCTGCTTATACATGAGTATATATGTATGTATGTGCATTTCCGCTAACATGGAATATAAACGCCATGTAGCAACGTTATTGTCGACCTTTGAAGTGCCAACAACGGTTAAATCAGTGATTTTTGCTACATTTGGAAAATGAATCACACATCGACATGCACCTATGTATGTATATTAACGTCTATATTCGGGCAATATAACGCGAATTATGTGAATTGAACTTAAGCGATTTTTTCACTATAAGGGTCTGCATATCTTGTGGGTCAAGAATGAGTAGAGTGTGGCGTTATGCAATACAAGCAAAGATGCGCCACATACCAGCGCCTCAAAGGGCAGACATAGGCAGAAACAACTAGCCCAGCCGCCCCGTTTTCCTCAAACTCCTCGTTTTTACCATCCTCAATTTTTGCCCTAGATTCATCAATAACTCTGGATACAACGATACCAAGCAACAACAGCATCGCAAATCAATATTGCGTACCTTTTTCTTTGGTTTTCACGTCATTTGTTCGAATAATTTTTGTCCGCCGTCGCTTCTGATCGTATCGGCTTGTCACACTTTTTCTCCAACTAGATATACGTCTTTTAACCGTGCTGTTTTGCTATTTTCACCACCAGACCACCAGGCTGTGCAGTAAAACAGTATTGAACAACCAACGGGGGTTGACGCTAAAACCCATCGCCTCTCAATCCCTCCAAACGCATATCCTTCATCATCGGCTTAAACGGGCACGCGCATAAGGTCCGGCTATCTAAACGTCTAAACTCGGCGGCCATATATACAACTATCCGGATCAACAATACCCCCGTTTGTTGAAGTTGTCTGTCGCATCAAACATCCACACTAACTATTTGCGCCGTAGAGCCCATTGTCGCATAAGCAAATATAGTGAATGTAAATACAGCCATGGACGTTTCTATGACTGATGCCAATGATGCTAGCATGGTCGCTAGTAGCCTAGCTCCAGAGGCAGAAGCTCTGGCTGCAGTAACTGCTGCTGCCGTCCAAGGGGAATCTCAGCAACAACATGCGCATAATGGCCATCATGTTGACCATGTGCAACACAACGCATCTCAAGGCGCCAACGTGGACGTGACTGGCGACATGGACACAACTATGAATAGCACCGGCTCAGGCATGCGGGAGCGCCACTCATTAACCCTTAACCAACGTCGTGCCCTACGCCGATGGGCTAAGTGCCAGATTACTCGGCCCAGCCATCGGGCCTGCCAGGAGTGGTTTGAGCATGAATTCGGCCAGCAAATTAGCCAGAGCACCGTTTCTCATAGCTTGTCACCCAAGTATTCCCGCCTGGACTCTGAAATGCCCCAGCTGAGTGGCTCGCGCATGCGCTTTGGCAATTGGCCCGATGTAGAGAAGCTGGTGCTCAAGTGGTACCAACAGGTCTTGCTTTCAGGGCGTCACCCAACCAATGAGGAGCTGGCTGAGAAGGCTAAGAATGTATTTCTTGCTCTGCCACAGTATAAAGACGGACAGGCACCTGAGTTCTCGCCTGGCTGGATCCATCGATTCAAAAAGAGATACGGCCTTCTGATCCGCCGCGAGCGCCGTCATGGCGACATCGAGAACCCTTCAGAGGACATCCAGTACCTCGCAGATTGTCTCCAGCGCTTTACTAGTGGCACCCAAATCACACCCGACATAAGCCCGGCTACTATCCGTGAGCTCATTGTCCGGCTTGTCGGTGTTGAATCTTCCCTTAGCATCTGCGCCCTAGTACGAGACGAAGTTATCCACCGTGATAATTCTTCTAACTCGCTATCTGCCAACAACACTGTCATGTCCATTGCCGCGGCTGCAGCTGCAGCTTCAATGTCAACACCTGTCTCGCAGCATTCCCATGACCACCTGACCAACACTAGTCCCAACGGCGATGATATCAAGAGTGCTATTGCTCAGGATGGTACTGATGTGACACCTACTGGAAGCGATGTCACAGGCACTCAAGTCCAGGCTGGTACCTCAGTACAACAGCAGCATATATATGGCGATCAGGATGCTGAGATGGTCCTACAGTCTGCTTTGCGTCAGTTCCAGCAAGAGGAAGCTGCAGCGGAAGCCACAGCTGCTGCCGTGCGTGAAGAACGAGATCGTCTAGACCAGCTACGCCAGAGTGTCATCTCAACGCCAATTCGCTCTCAGCAACAAACCGCCGTGGCTGCCGTACAGCAAGCCCAAGCCCAGGCTGCCGCCGCCGCTGCTGTTGCTGTTCATCAGGCTTCTGGAAATCCCACTACTTCTAATGTTCCTCCAACTGTGTTATCTGCCTCTGCACCTGCAACATCGCCTGCTATGATCCATCATCATAACCCTCACGCAGCCTCTTCACAAGTAGTGCCACAATCAGCACCATCAGGACCGCCATCTTCAGTAGCATCATCTCACCATCATCATCAACATCAACAACATCCACAACATCAGCATCAACAACATCTAAATCAGACTCAACACCAACAACCACAAACACAATCACATCCACACTCGCAAAATCAACAATTGCATACATCCATACCACCACCAAACACTAGTGCCGCTATACCCCCAGTTGCTGCGGTACAGCAACATGCAAGGTTCTTGACCGAGGACGACTTGACTCTAACACCTATAGATTCCTCAACCCCGTTGCCTCCTCGGGATAAGCCCGTGAGATGTCCATTCTGTGTCAATCAACGTATGCTACGTACAATCAAACAGGCTGTTGAGCACATGTCTACACATGTTGAGGTGTAGAAAAACAAAAGAAAGTTGCTATTTTTTCCTGGAACATGACGATTCACATACATATGATGTCATGTGAATTTACATGTGAAGGATGTATATATAAATATGTTATTAATTCGCAAAATCTACACATATGTTTTACTTTTGCTCTTTATTATTTCCCTTTTTTTCACTACATTAGTATAGCGGCGTTTTTTTGGCAGGCAGATAGACTAGCATCGTCAATTATATATATATTATCATCATGCACTAATTTATAGCCAAGATTCCCATCTTTGCCGTTTCCATCGGTTATATATACTTACATGAGCTTAATATTTGGTGACTTGAGTTGTTACACAGATCATAGTTGTCAGGACATACTAACACCAAAGATATCCTACTAGTGATTATACATTAGAATACCAATGTTCAAACACGTAACAAGAGCTTCTAACATATTGAATGACTTGAGGATCTTTGGAATAGTCTTTGATGACACCAATATTCACGGACTTCTCTTATCTTCAACCCCTGTCGAGAGAGAGTCTTGATGTTTCTTCCTGAAGCTACCTGATACTTTCTATAGACCAGATGCTGTGTTTGCTTTTTGCCTGATAATACGACCGGAGTAGATACCCTCATACTAGTTTGGATACCCGGACTAAGAAGTTGTCCTGCTCACATGGAATGTGTATTAGTCCAGGTCAAGAACAGAGATAATAGACTTGACACCTTGTTAAAAGATAACATGGCCACTACATTTATCTCAGATGTTATTGAGTATCCTGATGTCAATGTTACTAAACACCAGTTTTTAGATGGATGCTTTTCTTTCGTGGGATATTTTCATCTTCATCAGTACTTGAGGTATCTACAACATTAATAGCCTTAGGAGTTGATATCTATGAGTCCATTTATCTATCTCACTCTAGATATGGTAAAAGGACCTGCGAAGTCCTCCATAATCTTCTTATATCAAGGTTGGACTTTCATAAGATGGATGATATCATATATGGCGAATACACTGTCCCAACAGCGGCACATAGATAGTTATTTATCTTAGTCTTTGTATCTGATTTAGGTTTAGGTATATTCTTATCGATGAAAAATTGTCCACAAATATTTGACTTCATGATCTCGACAATACCTACCGTGTTATATACCGAAGACTTATTCGAAAAAGATAATAGTTATTCAAAGAAAAAATGGCTTGTAGATTGATTTCTCAGAAAAAAAAAACTAAAAAACAACAAGAAAAAATATATATATATGATGTCCCCCCAAAAAAATAACGCCACCTGCGAAGTTGACATGAAAAATTGTATTTAGAGCATGATCAAAAAAAACAAAAAAAAAAACAAGATATGAACCCTAGAAACACAGAGATTCATG
>RHDR01000156.1:0-52332 GCA_009806295.1 Davidsoniella neocaledoniae
TAGACACGTTTTTTTGCTTTACTTTATGTGTCGTGAGGGACTGATAGAGCTACATATTTTAATATGCAATATCTTGGTATCTAGGATATCGGTCCTGAAATAACATTATAATACAATGTAAGGCAAAATGGGCAGCCTACCTCTCTATAGCGACGAGCCACTTTTTTTGCTATTCCTGCGTATTACAACCCCAAATCCTTGACGTTGGCACATGGAAACGTTAGAGCTGCGACTCCCTATGTTCATGTAGTAGTACTTGATTTGTTTTCGATTCTATCTGTATAAGACACCAAATACAACATAGGTATTAATAACAAGACTAAAAATAGTTAGTTTCTAGCTTGAAGATATGTATTTGGACTATACACCATGTGCATAGTTATATGATTGGGACCTTGATGAAAATTCAATCTTGCTGAGTAAAGCTCAAGGGATCATAAATTTCATCATGAGACTTGGCATTGGTTGAAAGAAATGGGATTGAATAGTGATAATAAGGAGCATGTGAGTGATAACTTGGCTCATTAACAAAACCTTGTTCTTCGAAGATTAGCTCCAGCATAGCTTATCTCCAAAAAATTTTCAAAAAATTCAATAATGCCTACGAGCATAATGGATAAAATTTTGGCTAATAGAACATGGTAGAGATAAAATTATTTAATGATGAAGCCTGTAATACGCCACTACACTACAAGGGTCAAATGAGCCAATCAATGTCTGGCCATTTGTGTACAGTGAAACTAAAACAGTAACTTACAAGCTTGAAAGGATGATACTTTTTCCGGTAGTAGTGAAGAAAAGAAAACTTTGAGAATGCTAGTTACTTTCATTAAATAATCTTATAGAGTTAACTAAAACGATACTTTAAAAGCGTTGGCGTGTATGTGTTGCTCAAGAATACAAAACCTCTCATGTTTCCTCGCCTAGCCGAAAAAAACATCTGACGAAGAAACGTCACTGTTCGCTGGAAGTTGTATGCAGACCTTTCTCTCAAATCTTGCCATTACCGAGTCCCCAGATTTCAATCTTCGTCACCAAGAAGCCGAGCCTGTGCTGGACCTTTCCCTGCCAGGACCAATCAAGATCCTAGCGTACCCCTTATGCCGGTTAAGAAATTTTAGCCTTCGAAATCTTACAAATCGAAACATCTATGAATCCATTAAGAATTCTCCAGCAAAGAGTGTGAGCGTCGACAAGGAAATACCGAAAAAACGCAAAATGAACCCCCCTTCATGCTGCTCAATATCAAAGCTGCCTTGTCTCACAAGCAAAGATCCATGCTGATGATTGCCAAATCTTGGTAATATATGCGCAATGATTGGTCGAAAAATCAAAAGACCCATTTTTTGCCGAACTTCAAGTTGTGTCCTAGCGTAAACTAGTTGTCTCCTAACAAGAAAGTCGCTAGTCCTTAACAATGATTGACAAAGCTGTATCACGCTCTATCGCCCCCGGAGTAGTGCTTCTTTGTCCGATAGCAAGCACGGTGCTGAAGAACTGTCGTGCATAGTGTCGTTTCCCATATGTTTTATGTACTTTAGGTCTTTGTCTTGTTCTAATCATGTAAATATAAAGAGGACAGCGCTCCGCCGCTTTAGCGTCGTTATATGTTCTCTAGTAATCAACCTCATCCATAATCTTGCATCTATAATATTCTCTTCTTGATTTTTCTATATTAAACTTCATCATTCTCTTCACAAAAATTCCTCCCAAGTAGTACCTTACTACATTTCTATTCAGTATACAGTAGACCAAAATGTTGCCTACCGAACAATCTCCTCTTCTCAGCGCTACTACTACACAAGGCGATATTGAAAGCGGCGAATATGACGCTGGTACTTCTCTGACTCGGGTCTCTTCCTCCAATGCGCCATCTGAAACCAGTACCCTACACTCCGAGAGTGTTTCCTCAAACTCAGACATTCTCCGCGATGTGATCATTGGATTCAGTGATGGACTCACTGTTCCATTCTCCCTTACAGCTGGTCTATCATCTCTCGGATCAACTAAGCTTGTTATCATGGGTGGTCTTGCTGAGCTTTTCAGTGGCATGATTTCCATGGGCCTTGGTGCTTATCTAGCTGCAAGCACGGAACACGACCATTACATGTCGGAGGAGAAGCGTGAATACTGGGAGGTTCAACACATGCCTCGCGAGGAGAAGGAAGAGATCTTCAGTATCATGGCTAGCTATGGTATCAACCGCGATGCCGCTTCGCCCATGGTGGCTGAGCTGTGCAAAAACCACGACCACTGGGTCCGCTTCATGATGGACTTTGAACTCAAAATGGATAAGCCTGACACTAGTCGTGCTTGGATATCTGGTATCACCATGGGTCTAAGCTACTTTATTGGTGGTCTCATTCCTATGCTGCCATACTTCTTCATGGCTGTCGCTCAAGAGGCCCTCATGGTTTCTATTGGCATCACTGTTATTGTGCTGCTTGTCTTTGGCTATGTCAAGAGCATCATGACAATCAAATCTATGAGAGCGGGCGTATACGGCGCCATTCAGACACTAGCTATTGGCATGGCTGCTGCGGGTGCTAGTTATGTCATTGTTAGATGTCTTGATTACACTGGTGATGATACGCCATTGTCAATGCTCCTTAAATAATTTGTATCGGACAAAAAAAGTTTGCGGTTGCGTATAAGATATCATGACGGTGTTACGGCGTTAGGGATGGTTACTCAAAATTGGGTAGTGTTTCATTTGTATTTACTTTATTTCTAGATTTCAACTCTTCACTCCAATATATCACATCTACTATCAATAATCACCCCATGAGAGACTACCTGATATTACCAAATTTGTATACTATATATAATAATAGTCCCTTGTGACTCTGTCGTTCCATCAAACATTCCACTTTAATTCAGCCCACAGAAACAAGTTACTTAAATGGTTACATCAAAAATCTACAGTCTATCACATGAACACTCTATGTTCTTAATGTTAAAATATGCACCACTACTATGCACTATTATAAAGCTAATAATATGTTGGAATTGAATAAACATTTTTTGAGAAGTGAGTTTGATATTGATCATTGATTACCATGTAGTACAATAATGCTGATTTTGTAAATTAACGAATTGTTGAACTTCAATCAGCCCTCTTTGATAAATGAATACATTCGTGTTTTCAACCATACATGTGTAGACCTTTCCTAAAAAAAAAAATGACGTAGGTTTACCACTTACAGCACATTTGAGACTCGCTGTTTTTGCTAACAAGATCTCACGCTATCACGTCGTGAGGCTGACACACCCTTCCTTACAGCTGCTGACAGCTTAGCGCTATAGCTCCGCCACCTGTCAAACAGCATTCGCAGGAGCTTCTGCGTCCATCCATGCCTGTAGTTGCCTGTTCCGGAATTGAAATATGGTGACCAGAGTTGATCTCATGCCAATTTTTTCCTGCACTCATTTAAAGTTTTGATAGGCATCCTCTATTATATGAGTCGCTATCAAAGAAGTTCTGCGACTTTGACGCCACGAGATTTCATGCCAATTCTAGCCTTTTTCAGTCTTGCCTTGTTTTATCTATCACGATCGCAGAGTTTCGAGAATCAACTTCATTTATATTTCCGATTCGATCTAGCTCAATACCGATTCGCACCCATTATCTCGAACCTCATAATAATAACAATAAAGCCAGTCTTATTGCCATTGTTCCCATCCGGTCAACGAACAAACCTTGTGGCAATCGGGTCTTCATTGCCTACATGGCTCATTGAATACACCCACTCACGCCCTTCCATTGTTCATGTGAGTTTACACCCTTTCAACCTTATACTATCATGCTATGACGCGTGCCCTACTAAGCTTATGATTTCTTTCATTGTCTTTGATCGCTCGCAATCACATGAACACGCCGCGTACGCCTTTTTCTCCCATACAATCAAATAACTTGCCTATCACAGGTATCAGGCATTTGTTAATTGTTCCTTTAAACAAAGCCTCACTCGTGTTGCGATATACAACCCATCAGAAGCTAATATATCACAAGACATCATAATCCACCACCTAGACAGCATATCCTTTTCACGTAGCGTTTTCAAAATTGACGAAGCTCACGGTCACGACGTAACGATTTGATCTTGCGACGTACCACATATGTTATTAAACAAAGCGACGACACAAACGCAGATTCCAAACATACATCGACGACCACAATGACGAAAAATATACCTCTCGGTCAGCGACTGCGCTATCCTATCACTGTGCGTAAGCTGCTAAAACGTCCCGGTGACACTATAAAGAGACGCGAAGTCTTGTTCCAGTACACCTACGTCACCACCAAGGAATCTGGCGATATCATACGTGACGCCGTAACCACGAAACATATTGCGTACGGCGATTGGGAGAGCCCAGCTGATGGGAAGCTCAAGCGCTGGCGCATACGTGAAGGCACGGTGATTGGCCGCGACCAGCCCGCACTAGAGGTCGAGGAGCAATGCAGCCACGAAGTGCAATTCGCGTCATTATGTGCACTTTGTGGCAAGGATTTGACAGAGGTCGACTACTCCCAGGAAAATGCTGACACCGAACGCGCCACCATTGCCATGATTCATGACCAGAATGCGCTCAAAGTTAGCGCTAGTCGGGCCCAGGACGAGGAGAATCGAAGGCAGCTACGCTTGTTAGAGCAACGGAAACTGGTTCTAGTGGTCGATCTAGACCAAACGATTATTCATGCTTGTATAGAGCCTACTGTCGGCGAATGGCTCAACGATCCAAATAATGCCAACTACGAAAGCTTGAAGGATATTGGCAAGTTTCAATTAGACGACACATCTAACAATAGTCTCTCTGGCTGTTGGTACTATATCAAAAAGCGCCGTGGCTTGGATGGCTTCCTTGAGCGCATGTCGAAGCTATTCGAGATGCATGTGTACACCATGGGTACTCGCCCATATGCCATCAATGTTGCTAAAGTAGTCGACCCGAACAAGAAATACTTTAGCAACCGTGTTATCAGCAGAGACGAAGCTGGATCAACACAGAAAGAGTTGCATAGGTTATTCCCTCACAGCACGGACATGGTGATGATCATCGATGATCGATCTGATGTGTGGCCTAATGATCAAGAGAATCTTATTAAAGTTGTCCCATTCGACTTTTTTAAGGGCGTCGGCGATATCAACTCAAATTTTCTACCCAAGCGAAACGACGCTTTACTCGTTTCTACGGATCCCGCCTCGACAACGATACAAACAACAGATGCGAAACCGGCACAAAGCACAACAGCACCTGTGACGGAAGAGCAACAACAAGTCCAAGCCGCCATGGACCAAGAGAAAGAGCTTACTAAGCAAATCGAAGATCGCCCACTCCTCCATATGCAACAGAATCTTGAAAAGGCTGGTGCTCCAGTCGACAATTCAAAGGATTCTTCGACAACTGTAATTGAAGCACAAGAAGCACGCCAGCATGTTCTAAGAGACGATGACATTGAGCTTGAATATATTGAACAAAATCTTGTCGCTGCTCATGAGCGTTTCTATCAAATATACGACCGACAACGCTGTCGTATCGATTCTGGTGGTAATGAAGATGACGATTATGACGCCAATCTTGACGCTGTGCCAGATATAGGCGAGCTATTACAGGCTCAGAAATCGAGAGTTTTGAAAGGCACGACCATTGTCCTCTCCGGTCTCGTCACAACTAACGTTAATGTGCACGAGACCGAGCTTGGTATTCGGATAGTTAAGTTCGGCGCAAACTTGAGCACTAAAATCGCAGAGAAAGTCACGCATCTTGTGGTTCACCCTGCTCGGAGTAGAACACAAAAGTTACGTCAGGCTCTGTCAATCCCCAACATCCAGATTGTTAGACCCGAATGGCTCACGGCCTGTTTTAGTCGGTGGGAGCATGTTGATGAAACACCATATCTCATTGACATTACAGATGAGCGTGAAACGCAGCTAGGAAATGACGGTGATCAGGACGCCACTATGACGGGCCTACTGGAGGGCGAAGATGAAGCCAACGAAAAAAGCGATAACGAAGCGGGCGAGGAACAAGCTAATGTGTTGGACGAGAACGAGGACAAGCTAGCTCTCAACGATCTAAAGGGTTTTGATTGGGGAGCTGCTGACGATGAGCTTGCTGACTTTTTAAACTCTGACGATGACTCAGACGATGAAGAACAAGACGAAACTAGCACACCAGGCAATGCTGATAATGTAGATGATGATGCAAAGGCGGATGAACAGATTACCGAAGCACAAACTGCGGTTTTGTCATCCCCCTCTCTCAAACGCAAGGCCGAAGAAGAGAATTCTGAGAACATCACATCAACATCATCTGGCGAAAACGCTACACCGACTGCCTCGGTCAATCATCCGATGTTCAAGCGACTAAGGCTAGGCGCACCGAGGAAAGGAACGACGTCGCGGGGTGTTACTTCGGTTGGCAATCCGTCGACAATCGGAGAAGATGATAGTGAAGTCAACACACCGAATAGCATCATGTCAACCTCTACAGATGCAACTGCATCGGTAACAACACAGGACTTAGAGCACGACCTCGAGGCCGAGCTGGAGGCTGAACTCGAGGCTGCGCTGCAGCAAGAACTGAGTTGATGTTCGGATGGATGGAAGGGGGAAGCTGAAGATAATAAGGATGTACAAGTATGGAGGACAAAAAGACAGATAATGACGCATATGTACGACGTCAAAGAACTATAATTCTAATTACAACCATTCAAATATTTGCTTGTATGGAGTCTCTACGTACGTACATACAATAACATAAATGCAACTATGAAGAAGTACCGTTCATGAAATGGTAAAAATGATGTTGACGTATTGTATTGTTGGGGTTAGGGTTATTAAAAAAAGCGATAAGAAGACTGTATTAACTGTTGGAAATTTGTTGCAAGGGAAAGAATATGTGATGAACAAGTCACTAAAATAAATGAGTCGCCCCTTTGACCACGATCACAAGATTATCTTCACTAAAAAAAAAGTATAACACACTGAATTAACTCATACTTGCTAGGAACCTATTCTTAAGATATTGCTACTTTCATTTGACATATTCAGGGGTTATGACCTGTCTCACCAAACACACCACATCGTATTGCCTTCGTTTTGGGCCTACGCCGATGACCACCATTTTGGTTGCTTTCTTCTACATGTACGCTTTTATCCATCTGATCTTGCAAACCCCCCGGATGTTTTTTCTGTCATGGGCTCTTTGAATGGTGCCAAAAAGGGAAAAAATATTCCTTGGTGATGTTCGTTGTACCCATTCGCATCTTCCTCTCAATTTGTCGCCCATATGCTTCCTTGAGAGGGCCAAAATACCCTACATGGAAAGGCTGGAGGGTATGAGATGAATGGGATGGGAAATACACGATAATGATCTTGTTTTCCTTGCAGTAAAACTCAAAGTTGATGGGGAGGTGATCTTCGTGGTCATCTAAGATGAGCATGCGATATACGCCAGTTGTGCGAGACTTTGTGTGTTGTCGGGGTGTCAAATCCATTGTAGGCATCTTTCATCTGTTGCTCGGCCATTTTCTGTCGTGGAATTGACCTAGTCTTGTGGTGGAGGGTTATCTTCATACTATGCTAAGTAGTAATGTTGGCCCGCAACAATGATGAACAGTGATAGGCACCGTCCTTGGGAATTGATACTTTGGACTACTGTATTGCATTCCGAGTTTCTAGACCAAGTCAGTTTGCCACGTCATTTAGTGCTTGTGAAAATCATATCTGCCAAAGTCATTCCTATCATAAAGTAGGTCCCAACAATGTTGTAGATATCTGACTCCACAATGCCATACTTGGCGATTGTGTTCCGTACAAGCGTAAACTAAGCTCGAATGGTATTCGGATCCTCACTATTGACTCTTTGATAGATAGGTCTTTGAGAATGATGTGCCTTTAGCTCCGGATGTCGGCTGATAAAGCTAGAAGTTTAGCATTTACCAACGGGAGACTTGCCACGTTCGGCGCGCAGTATATTGGCCATATTTTCCATATCACGCGGATATGAAGAAAATCCTTGAGATCCCCCGTCAAGAGAAAATCGGACAATGATGTTCTCCTCTATATCCGTCAGTTTTCGTGATTGGGGTGTGTTGCCACGTCGTGACTTTCGGTCCTTGACTCTGTCCCGCAGAGTTAATGGAGGGACGTTGTAGATACTAGCAAGACGCCTCACCTTGCAAGATGGGTGTTTTCTCAAAGCGTAAAAAGCTAGCGTTATTCAACTTTCTGCGCAAGTTGATTCCATTGTTGTAGGTAGGAAGTAATCGCGTTCAAGTGTTTCGTGTGGTCGTGGGAAAGTGATGACTTGCTTATAATGCACGTCATGGAAATCTGATTTGCTTGGTGAGATGAGAATGATATTTATATTATAGTAGTAACGTTAGTTTTTGTGAAAGGATGTTTCGGTTTCTATATGAATAAGAATATTCCACTTTCATAATAAGAGAGCAGTTGTTGTTACCCAGAAGCTTGGGCCAGGAGTTTATTTTCTGGGAAGGCAATGACGACACAAAAACGGCAGTGACAGGCAACACCAACAAGGGAACGTTTTCTCCACAGTTCCCGAGAATTTCTCCGCACTTACACGTGATTGGCTATATCTCAAAGCGCAGAAGAAGTAGAAAGTTAGAAGAAGCAGGGGCTCAGATGGGAAAGAATGGGGAAGGGCGGAACTCAAAAACTGGCATTAAGAAAAAAAAAACAGTAAATAACAGCGTTCTTTCATTTATTCAAGAAACAAAAAACCACAAACTCTTTAATTGCTAGGACACATTAGGAGATTACCTACACATAGCGTCATACTGATCTTAAGAGAAGAGAGGACGATCAATTCGAAGACTACTGACAAGGACGACTTGTTTTCTACGATATGTATATGTATTTGTGCACGTTTATCTAGCTCTACATACATATGCAATTGCTCCCTTGTTCTCTTCTTAGTTCTTGTATCGACTTAGCTCAACTTGACTAACTATCTGTGGGCTAGTGTCCTCGTTTGTCCGATGACGAAACTGGCTAGCCAGACAAAAGATCCAGATTAAGATGCGCCCGCGGGACGATGGCGTGCTTGAAGTAGAGGCAGAGGGAAGACAAAAGGTCAGAACTATTTACTGCTATTGTGTAACTATACCGAGATTATGAAAACGAGAAACAGAAAAAAATGCAGTTAGCCTGTATATTGTTACATGATGGCTTGAACAGATCTGTGTATTGTTATTGATCACGGTATATCCAGAAGAAGCCAGCTAATCGAAGGGCTGATTCTGGTCCGCCATAACGGCGATCTCACGAGGATTAATAACAATAATAATGAAAGTAGGGCGACATGCAACACGGAGCCGGAAAAGTCTGATATCCAGTGCCCAAGCTTGAGCGCGAAATCCGGCGGACTTACGAGCGTCGTTAGAGGCGAAGCCCTGTAGTTGGCCGAGCCTCTGGAAACTCATTTGTAATCACGCAATTTATGGGGATTTTCTTCTTCCTTTTATTCCTCAAGAGGAATAAGAAACGACCAGAGCGAAGCGGACAAGGGAACCGCAGCTAATTCCTGTATTGTGATTTGATCGATTGTGTAGTGCAGTTATAGCCTATTGGTGCACCAGCACGCAATATGAGTGTATATATGGCGATATACTACTACTTGAAGCAAGAAAGAATCAATGGAAAGGGCGTTAGATGAAAGACGGCCTGCTACTACCGTGGCTACCACTACAGCTTCTCATATTGCCCTGGACTGACTTGCTTGTTATAACACATATACAGTACCTTGTGCGAATAAGCCTGCCTGAAAGATGTGCCCCGGACGCATTAGCCTGCGATGACACCATTTCGGGAGGTGGAGAACGGCGCAGTAGCACGCAGTACGTAGCACGCCTTGCTAGGGCCTGATAGCAATCCATTCCGGTGGACTTGGTGAGAAGAAAGAGAGAGAAATTGCTACATCTTGCTGTATATTTTCTTCCGTGGAATATTTCTCTTTATTATCTAATGTGAAGAAGTAGCCAAGCCTTTTTTGTTTTCATTTTACCACTCCATGATAGTATCTGTTAGTCTTTTTTTTTTTTTTTTTTTTTTTTTCGTTGCACAGACTCTTCTTCGTGGCCGTGCCTTGCTCTACTACACCGGCACTCGTATATATATTTACAATATAGTGACATCGAAAGGAAATAAATTTGATCTTAGCTTGTGAAATGGCGTGCCTGGAGATCTGGACAGTTGAGCTGGCTGACAGACTGACGATATTGGCGTGGTATCAATGCATGTTGATGGGGCAGCAGCAACAGCAAAATAAACAACAATAAGAAACGAGGACAAGTTATGTCTTCTCTAGAGTATTTAAAACACAGCATGTGAATATTTTCTACATATGGCCCATGAGCCGTTGAGTTTTTAAATATTCGAACGACCGTGAGCTTGAGGTGGATATATCTTGATATGAAAAGGGTGAAAAGCCAATGTATCTATTAATGATTCGGGAGTAAGAGAAAATCACGGAGATAATTCTAGCAATTTAACTAGAGTCTATGTCCAGGAACGATAGTAATCTGGTATGGGCAGGATAGAGAAAACTATTTTTAATTAATATATAAAAGGCAAAAATGACTTGATATCTCGTCAACGCGGCATCCGATGGCGTAACCTGCAAGATGGAATCTGCAACGTACTGGAGACCAACCAGGGTTTGAGCTGCTGGGCTTGGAAAAAAGTAAAGATTTTTTATCTTTTTATTCTAGTTTATTTTCTTTTCTTTAGTCGGCGGAGAAAGTACAGCGAATATTCAAAATAAAAAATCATAGATGGCCTAAGTGCCAATATTAAGCAGAATAACAGAATAGCTTCCTAGCCTTGACTATGGCCCTTCTAGAGTCAACCACGGAAATAAGTTTAGAGATAGACATACGCATCTTGTAACTGTGTTCACAAGTCCAAGTACCTATTTCTCGTCTTACTGTTTTTTCTTCCCTTCTCATCTTGTCAAAGGTGGCAACGCCATATCGTGAGAATAGAACAGACGTAGAATCCTATAACAGAGCTACTTGGAACAGACTTAGCCTGGACTCGGTTGGGCTGCCGACGAAGGAAGCCACTACAAGTAGCTAGTATTGGGTCAAGGCTAGTAATGGACGGCTGTCTCTTATTCTTTGTGTCCTTCTTCTTGCTGTCTGAAACTTCTAGCTATGGAAAGCTCATGAGCTGGACTGGCGTCTCAAAACGGTAGGCGCCCGGCTCGCAATAGGCCCCGCGGATGATGTGATGTGCTTGGCCCTTTTTTTCCATTTTTTATGATAGCTATTTTACTTGTTTTACTTACACTTTACTAGCAAAGACACTAAACTGAATACAAAACTGATATTGCCTTCTTATACTACCAGTAAATATCTAGTAATTATTTGTTATCCTGCCCGAGACTCTTGCCTTGGAAGTCTGTGCCCGGAAAGGAGCTCGTCTACCTCTCTTTATTTGCTGCTAGATTCAGCTCTATAAATTATATTTATTATTGCTTTCATGATTTCTTACCTGTT
The DNA here is from genome assembly GCA_009806295.1 of Davidsoniella neocaledoniae. NCBI lineage: Eukaryota > Fungi > Ascomycota > Sordariomycetes > Microascales > Ceratocystidaceae > Davidsoniella > Davidsoniella neocaledoniae. The sequence continues at coordinate 11,531 of RHDR01000156.1, forward strand.
CTTTCTGATTCTGTACTAGGCTCTTCTCTATGTAAGGTAAGATCACAACCTATAGATCTAACTGTCTGTCTGTCTGTCTGTCGTCTTCCTGCCCATCCTTCGTCTTCTCCCCTTGTTTTCCTCCTCATCTGCCATATTGCTACCGTTTCGACTACTACAATATATGTACATGACATTCCAAGTCGCTACTTTCAGTTCCGTTCCCGAACCTTCTGTTACTAAGAGCTTGCTCTCTATTCGTTTCCCGTCCTAGGTTCCCGCTAATACATGCCCCGGTCACATCACATCGTGACGTACTTGAGCGGACCATCTAGATCGCGTCTTTTGCTACCAAAGTGGTGTTTTCATTTCATACATATCTCGCTATTTCTATGCGCTGTGTCGGGAGTTCGTTCTCTTAAACGTCTCCTTCTTTCCACGTTCTGTAACTACTAAGAAGCTATCGTTTCGTGCTATGCCGACGAGAAAATAATAAGCTACCCAAGCTATCTCTGTTATTGCTACCATAATCACATACACATGTACTATTAGCTCATACATACACCCCTTAATTCCGACGTGTCTGTCCCGGGAGTCTATACCAGACTCGGCGTAAGCGTAACCTTTCCACTGCGCACAAGCCTAATCTGCGTGAAGCTTATTGTGCGCTGTCCGCTTTCCAGGGCACATCAGTAAGCTAAGTTAGCAAGCACGCAACAATCCATCGGGCTGCTAAACTATTGAAGCTGTTGCTGATCTTTGGAATATAAGATCTAGATCTGTTCCGCTGAGTGACCATCGAACTCGGATCTCCGGCTTCCATTCATTTCATCTTGTTCTCCTAAGAATCACACTACTCGCCGGTTTTCCCTTTGATACGTATTACCCCGGGATACGATCTCAACTCACGATCCCAACCCTCTTTTAACATACATTTTCTACTCTTCATCTTTACGCTCGAATAACTTTTGATTTTGGTATTTCGATTCAACATCATCTCGACTACCGTTACTTCATACTTATACCTTTGAGTCACTCGAGAATTGACTAGAGACTTTGTCAACCAGCCTCTCTATCTCTCTCTTCCATTCACTTTCTCCCTATCTTCTTCAACCATCATGTGGGATCCATACTCTTCTACCACATCACCGGCAGCCTACGATCCGGCCATGACCAACGAACATTCCCAGTCCAGCTCTACCTCACCAGAAGCATCAGGCTCTGGTGGTATTGGCGCCGAGCGGTTAACCACCGAAGAAAAACGCTTACGCAATAACTCCGCCAGCGCTCGATTCCGCGTCAAGAAAAAGATGCAGGAGCAACAGCTCGCACAGAACACCAAGGAAGCCGCCGAGAAACTGAACCAACTGGAAGGCAAAGCAAAGGAACTCGAGCGCGAAAACAAGTGGCTGAAAAATCTCGTGCTGGAGAAGAGTAAAGTCGTCGCAGATAAACAGCAGAAAGACGCGAAGGCCTCCACGAGTAGCAATAGCAATAGCAATGACGGTGCTACCCAGTGAAGGACAGACACAAACTCAACTCAGGGAAAAGTTAATTCCTTGTTTTGTCTTTGAGGAGTTGGGGTTGCGTTTAGTTTGGATATAATGAAAATAGCGTTGCTGGGCCCTCAAAGCCTGACCTACGATACCCGGGACGACGGCGAGAAGAGGAACAGCAGAGAGTACTCGACTCTATTCATTACTCAGCGGCAGTAGAACTGTTCTGTGGCCGTCTCCTACCTTATGACTCTAGACGACCTTTTATACCACGTATTTGCCTCTTATCAGATAGGCGATATACATATATCGTCTTCTGTGCCATGATGGGCCTTTTTACGACTGGAAGCTTCCTTGCTAGAGCTGATAGCTGGCGTTTATGTTTTTTTTGTCTGCGTTATCGTGCTGGGATCACCCGATTCTTGTTTTATTCTATTTGTACCGTTAGCATAGCTTTTCGTCTGGCCTTGAGTCTGGATTATTAGTGATTTGAGGAATATCGATTGCTCATTTTCGTCTTATTGGTGCTGAAGTCTGAATTTTGTTCTTTATCAGCCGTGGTTACACATACTGGTAGTTGATTATCTCCAATCTAGCCGTGTATACATAAGATATCATGTGAGGATGGCAAAGTTTACTATTGACAAAAATGTGTTATTTGTAGGTAGAAATGACTTATATGATTATTCAAGTTTCCATTTTGTGTACCCCGTGTATAGCTAGCCACCCCGTTCCGTTTATCCAGACTTATATATCGTACAGATGTCTAAAGTTACAATATTGTTACACTCGATGCCGTTATACTACATGCTCCGCTTTTTACTCTAATCTTAAGATGCCTGGGCGCTCACTATTACGTGCCGCATGTTTTACCGTATGCTGAAGACTTGAGAATTCCTTGTTCAGCGAAATTCTTACCGGTACATCTAGAGCGGGCAGGAGCATTGCTGGCTCGGCAAAGTTGTCAAATGTGTTTTTGAGGTTTCCAACATCATCCATTATTTCTTGAATAGCGGCCAAAGTATCGTTTCCGGGCGATAAACCGGCGGCACGCATCTCCTTGATGATTCGCGTTGTTGTCGAAAGGTCGCCAGTGCCGCGAGCCCAGCTAACTCGTAGTAAGATGTCGTAGAGAGATGTAGACACTCCTAAAATGTATGTAGCCAAGCCCAGCTCCCGGAGTCGTGGGATGATGCTGAAGACGAGCTCCGAAGGTTCGCTAAAGTCGTAGGCTAGGCGTTGGGCCGCAGTCAAGATATGCTGTGGAAAAACCGGCCCATGGATTTCCATTTCAAGCTCAGGTGTTTTGCTTGAGGCGCTAGATTCGCTAGTGCTCTTGATGTTCCTGGGCGCGACATCGAGACCGAGACCACTGACTAGGCTAAAGACCTCCGTCTCTAGCACATCCCACACCTGTATATCGTTCGAGCACCCGGCTACTAGACGTTTTATCCGCTCGACCTCAGCAATACAACGTTCTTCGATTTTAGCCAACCGAGCCTTCTCCTCTGGGCTCAACTCTATCTCATCAGCTTCGTTTTCAGATAGTCTGTGCTCCTCAAGGAAACTGGACTCTACTGCCCACCGAAGAGATGCCGGATACATTTCCAGTACCTCGTCACGTGTCCAGTTCTTGTTCGGCTTTTTATGACGGGAAGCCGAGGGCCTGTTTCTTGACTTTCTCTTGTCAAAAAGAGCGGTAACTTGCGCCTTCTTATCACGGGACAGAGAGTCAAAGATCTGGTTGAAGACGTGCTTCTCGGTAGGCGTTATCGTCGATATAGTACGGGGGGCTACATATTTATTGTTTGAGTTGTTAACGTCGCGGTCGGTCGATGGCTGTGAAAGGATATCGGTGTTTTGCTGTGTCCATGCCCGGATGTTCTCGGCCGGCGATCGGAGTAGCACGGCGCCTGTTGAGAAAGAAGCCCGAAACAGAGGACCCGGGGCAGAAACTATAGCCCTATGAACGCACTGGGCGCTGATTATAAAGGGCCTTGCAATCATTCGTGATACCATTATTATTGCTCGGAGTTGGAGGTAAGGAACTTGAAGCTAGTGGTGATGTGATGATAATACAAGTCAAAATGACGTTTTCAACAAGCGAAAAAAAAGCTGCAGCTGCTATCTTATCACCATGGTTCTTTTGGAAAGCGTCTTTTAAGTGGGGCGTTGCTAAGTTTACTAAATCCACCCTAATTCAAGCTTCCTACCCATTTTAAACAATTGCAGAAGCACTTAACGCGTTATTAAGCAGACGCGACTACTTTCAGTGCTAAATTGAATATAATGATGTTTTTTTTTTGCTTCTTTTTCCTTCCAGGCCATCAAGCTTCTTTGTTTGGAACCACGTACAAAAAATAAAGTTTTTTTTCTCTTTGATCTAATGGCTATTCTATAATATCTTGATATTTCTCATTTTTATTTTATCCGTACTCTCAAATAATTCATCCATATCTATCGCCTACAAGACTGTATCGTCGCTAAAGGTATGCCAGTCAAAACTGAGGATGCGCCCATGAGCGCTTTCGAGCGCCGTCGCCTGGAGAATATGACAGCCAACTCTGCTATTCTCCAGGATATTTCAGTGACAGCCAAAAAAGTTGCTCGTCCGAAGCAGACCAAGCCAAAGCCAAAACCGACTTCCACGGCAAGCTCAAATCCACGAAAACGATCCCGCCCAGAATCCGTCGTGACCGAGCCGCCGCGCGCAACACGGCAGAGTTCCCGCTTAGCTGGCATAGCAGCCGATCCATCGGCTGTATTAGAATCCGCGCCAATAACAAGTGTTGCAGATGAGCGTGCAAAACGGGTTAGGGTTGCTGGTGATATAAAGCTGGAAGATAGCGTGGTCAATGGAAAGAAGTGGGTGGGTAGCTCTGCTGGTTTAAAAGAACTTATGCGTGGCGCCCAACCAGGTTTGAGAACTTTCACAGAAGATGATGTGGTACAAACAACAGATGAGAGCCTCAAAAAGCTGCGGCTGGAACTTGGGAAACTAGAGTTGTATGATAAATGGGCCCCTAATGGTACGTGGTTGTCCTGTGTACATACTATATAGTATTGGCAAATACTACTGGCAGAAACTAACGTTGAGTCTACAGATATTAAGATAACCCCCCTCCGTGTCTATTCATTGGGATTTCACCCTACTGAAGACAAACCTCTGATTTTTGCGGGTGACAAAGAGGGCGCTCTAGGTGTCTTTGATGCATCACAAGAGCGTATCAAGGCCGAGACAGACGACGATGAGGACGAGGAGATATATGAAGATCCCAAAATATTGGCCTTCAAAACACATTCTCGAACCATTACTGCACTTGCGTTTTCACATGTTGATGGAAATGACGTATATTCAGCGTCGTACGACTCGTCTATCCGGAAGCTAGACCTCGGTGCCGGTGTTTCTGTTGATGTTTATGCACCTGCCGATGCTTCGGATGACATCGCTATCACTTCTCTAGAGATAATTCCCGATTCACCAAGTACCATGATGTTTTCGACTCTTCTTGGTACTGTATGTCGAGTTGATACGCGTACGCCTGGAATAGTAGATGTATGGTCTTTAAGTGACCAAAAGATTGGTGGCTTCAGCATACATCCACTCCAGCCTCATCTGCTAGCAACGGCTTCCCTCGATCGAACGATGAAATTATGGGATGTTAGAGCCATGCGTGGGGATGGCGACGAAAAGGCACCGGCGTGTATAGGTGTACATGCCTCACGGCTTTCTGTGTCGCATGCCGCTTGGAGCACTGGTGGTCATATCGCTACCTCATCATATGACGATACCATTAAGATATATGACTTCTCTGCCTCTTCTGGATGGGCAGCCGGTGAGGAAATTAGCGACGATGCTATGGAGCCTTCGGCAGTAGTGCGCCATAACAACCAGACAGGCCGCTGGGTCACTATTTTGAAGCCTCAGTGGCAACGTACACCTCGGGATGGACTCCAGAAGTTCTCGATCGGCAATATGAACAGATTTATCGATATTTATGCTGCCGACGGCACGCAATTGGCACAACTTGACGGCGATGGCATTTCAGCAGTTCCAGCTGTTGCACACTTCCATCCAACCCTAAACTGGGTGGCAGGTGGAACAGCCAGTGGCAAGCTATGCCTATGGATGTAGGGAGTAGATACTAATAGTGACACTTTTTATGCTATGAATAGACCTTTAGCTGTAATATGAACTATCAAGCACAGCAAAATGTAATTTAAGCGAGGCTCACTGTTGTCCACCGTGCTATACGATTCCGATTTAGGTATAAGTACCCCAGAAATTAAGTGGCTCCTTCAACATGAACATCTGTATTGGCACGTGATTGCCATGTATACAGCGCCACCGCTACTTTACGTGGCGTAAAGGTGGCGGTACTTTATATTGCCTCCCTACAACGCATAATTATCTCCAATCACAGCTGCAGCCAAGCGGAAGAGTCTAAACAAAGCGAACGGCAAGCCGCCATAGAGTAAACAACGCCCTTTGCAGGATACTTGTATGAAAAGCTCTGCAGTATCAGGCTTTGGCTCTCCTCTTACTTGATATCTCGGGGTTGTTGTTTCCCTTTTATCATCCATCACGAAGCAATAATCGAGAGAAAGCGTGCAAAACCCTCAAATCGTCAGTGTGCAGTGTTCCGCTTTCTTACATTGCCTTGTTCTATGGCCAAAAACATACTAGTAAGGTTAGTAAGGTTGCCCCTATGCCCTGTGAGTCTAGATCCCTTGTCGTTTGCAACCCAGGGAGCCCACTTGAGCCCTATTTCAGAGGTACAAAATACAACCAGGCAGGCTCAATACATCGCCAGTACTACTACTTGGACCATTGCTTAGTACATAGATCAGTGAATGACTGCCTGTTCTGTAGGCTTTAGCTGTACTTCTCCAAGCTGTTTTATCATGGCGCAGTTCCTGATTCCTACTCCTGACATGTGCTATTCCTGGGCGAACAGTCAGTTAGTCAAGTCACTCGCTCCTAATTCTCATCGCAATTGTGAATGAATTCCTGAACACTGACTGTCCCATTAGAGGGATCAATCAAGCTTACTACCCATTTTTGTATACAATATAAATTAACACTACAGCCTGTCTGTCTGCCTGCCTGCCTGCCTGCCTGCCTGTGCACCCCGTCGGCCACTTGATTGGATGTTCAGCTCTCAATCGAGAACACTTGTATTCCTTATGAGGATTCCCATAAGAGACGCTCCATCGGCTTGTATTTTTGTACAGAATAGTAATCATCGGGTACGCTTATTATAGCTCAGATCATGTTGCTGCTAGTGCAGTATTGCTGCCTTGGTTGTCCATCCCTAGCCTAGTAGAAAGCCATATTGTACACAAACACAACGCAAATACGCCTTCACATTGCCAACAATAAAGAATGCTCAAGCGAGCAAACATGTACTAGCAACTTACTGTTCCTGTCTCGACGTGTTCCACGAGATGCAGTAAACCATATTCCATAACCTCTAGCCTCTAGCCTCTAGTCGTTCACGAGTTGCTCATGACTGGAATTGGTCACCCACGGCTCTGCTATAAGTGTTGATGCATATCAGTCAGCCATCTAATTATCTAATTAATCCATTGCGACCGCTGTTCATGACCTTCAATTCGCAAGGTCATTTGACTTGGTTTCTCGTTCCTATCCACAAATCTTCTACCCAATTTTTCCGAGCCATCAGAGGCTTCTGACCTCTCTATAGCCCTTTGTAGCCTGTATTATATTGCCCTACTGACATGCTAGAACTCCCGTAATAGTATACTACATACATAGTATGTATATTGGTCTTGATTCCTCCAAAGACCCTCGAAGCCCCGTAAACCAACTACCTCACCACCCACCACTTGTTCCAGTAGTCTTATCGCATCCCCTGCATCCATCCGCCTAGCAAATCCCATCCGCCCTCAGATCGAGCCCTCGCAAACTGCATAGCAGAGTATTAGTACAGCATACCGCGGCTCACACCGTACTACTGTGCCCAGCCGACCCGACACAGCCAAAGAAGTTGAGAGGCTCACGGCGATTCACTCTTGAGGACAGTGTTTATTTTCTCTTTTTTATTGCTACAGCCGCTGGGAACTGCACAGGCAGAACTTCAGTTATATATCTTTTTTTCCAAGCTGGATTCTGTCTTTCATCTACTAGATTGCGTATTCCTATCGATCTCACATCCATTTCCTTTGCGCTGCCTTATCGTCTAGTTTCTTGTTAGTAGTCCAGTTCGTAGTAACTTTATTGCTGCATATCAACATCAGCCTCGGTGGCTTCTAGTATTCTTTTTTCACAATTTTCACTTTCTCGACCATTACAGTCTTCGACAGACACAATTCCTATTCGCCACCTTAGCGCATTACTGTGCGCACCCGATACAGCCATAATAATTGCAGCTACTTGTAAAGCCTCAATCGCCTAACTTGAAACCTCCTAGAACCGCCTACGATACCATCTCGCTATATAAACACACCACTTATCTACGACAAGATGCCGATACCACCAGTCCCGGTGTCGCCGGTACGGTCGACGTCGGATAATACAGCGCAAACACAGTCTCATCACAGGCGCAGTCTAAGTAAAACCATGTTGCGCAAACGCCCAGAGAGTATCGGCTTCTCTCAGGAGCTGCCGCTCAAGCTCAAGGAGACCGATGAGTCTAGTGAGGAGGACCTCGTTGCCGCTAACAGAGGCATGTTCAATATGAACCAGTCCTTCTTCGGGCTCCTTGCGGCAGCTGGGTCTAATGCCGACTTTAACCAACGGTTCCCAAATCAGAGCAGTGACGACGAAGACGACGAGGACAATGAACACTCGCCACAGGGTCGACCATTAGCTAAGACGACGGTGCTTAAGCGGGACTCCGATTGCTCGAAAATTAGAATTCTAGGCCACCAGAGAAAAATCAGTGAAAGCCGCCTCCTCAAATCGTTTTCGTCCATGCCTCGATTTTCCAAGTCCAGCTTCTCTAGAAAGTCGGTGAAAAAGGACGGTCAATCTTCAGCCGAGCCTGTCGCTGAAGATGACGAGTCAAACGAACCAGCGAACTCTACAGACAAAGTCGAAGAAGACACAGATGCACAACTGGCTCCTGTTATGAGTCGGATCATTGACGGCCAGGCAAAGATGGCCACAAGGCCTAGTTTCGACATCGATGGCGTCATGAAGGACAAGCAACTATCGTCCTCGCATCACTCTTCCACATCGGCTGATGGAACGGTGGAGGCCGGCGATTCTTCCTCAGCCGCAGCAAATTCGACTTTGGCGCAAAAGCTCAAGGACATCTTCGAGTTTGACGAGCCAGAAGAAGTCATCAGAGGTAAGTAACTTTGTGGTTTGTTTTGTTTTGCTTTGCTTTAGTGGTGGAGCGAGCTCTATTATGAAAGTGACGTCATAGCTCGAGCGCCAGCCAACAACAACATTGTAGAAAAACACGATACTAATTGATTTCTACATGTTAGAATACCCGTGCTGGCTATTGCAAAGTGTTTTATTGCAAGGCTTCATGTACATCACCTCTCGGCACATCTGCTTCTACGCATATCTGCCCAAGAAGACTGTAGGTTTAATCGATGCGTGATTCCAGGGGCTGCAGCACCATCTACTACTAATTAGTACCTGGGTCTTGCTACCGTTTTTCCAAGAGCAAATGGCTAATAATACGACTTTCTTGACCCCCCTTGTATAGGACAAGGTCGTCAAAGCAGGGTTTCTGGGCAAGTCAGGACGCCGCAATCCAAAGTACCATCGCTACCATTTCCGTCTCAAAGGCGACCAACTAACGTACCACGACACTTCTACTGATCTCTACTTCCAATCTGGCCAGATTGACCTTAGCTATGGAGTTTCAGCTGTCGTGACCGACAAAGACAAAGAAGGCACGCATTTCAATCTCGTAACCCACGATAGAACGTACAACTTCAAGGCCGACAGTCCTGCTAGCGCTCGTGACTGGGTGCGTAGTTTACAGCGCGTCATCTTCAGATCTCACAATGACGGCGATAGTGTTAAAATTTCGTTGCCGATTGAAAATGTCATTGATGTTGAAGATACCCAAATGCTAGACTTTGCAGAGACTGTCAAGATCAGAGTTATCGACAATGATGATACTTTCGCTATTGACGAGGTAAGATATAGCATCTACTCGTCTGTCTCATCCGTCACCTTCACTAACACCAAGTAGTATTTCTTCTCGTTCTTCAGCAATAGCCAGGAGGCTCTATCATTGCTGAAGCTGTTCTGGGAAAAGGCACAGGACAAGAAGCCCATAGAGACTGCCGAGTCATCAGAGTCTTCTAGTGCTAATGTTCAGACTGTACCCTCGGCGTCAGTTTCTGGCGGCCCTAGTCCCGAATCTGGCCCCTCCCGCTCAGCAACCCCTAGTGGTCATGCTCGTAATCTCAGCATCCGGACCAACAAGATTCCCGAGCCAGTGAGAGCGACACTGTCGCCCATGGCACCGGTAAAACCGAGTGCCGCAAGCCCGCGAGCAAGTATTGATGGCCACCGCCAAAGCCTGGACGCCATTCGACAGTTAGGGCGCCGTAGTGTGGAGTACCAGAGCGCGTTTGCAGAGACACCAGTCAGACGAAGCTTTAGTCAATCTCGCCGCGCAAACAATGGCCCAGTGTCAAGTGACAGAAGAAATATCTCAGGTCTATCCAACATAGCTGACGCCGCTGATATGAAGGCCTCTGTCGAGTCAGAGTCATACGCTAATTCATTCTCCGTGGATGAATCTAGTCTTGCCATGATCTCGTCTACCGAAGACCACTCGCAAGCACAATCTGCTACTGCAAGCCAAATACTTCTTGGCTCCGAAGTTTTCAGGTATTCATCAGGCCGTGGCAAAAGCAACGACCGCCGGCACAGCTCTGAATCGAGTCAGGAAAGATCGAGTGGCAAGCAATCAGCTAAGAAGGGTAAGGAAGCCTCAAGCCTCGATAATGGCGACGAGGGAACTGGCTCGCAATCTCAGAGTCAAACTTTGCAGGGCATTGCCCGCATGGGGACCTTCCCGCTTCAACGTGCCGGGGCTATCGCAACCTATCTCAATCGTACTAGCCGTAAGATGAGCTCACTCTTGGCTACCGAGTCGATGGGATACGTAGAAAAAGTCTCAGGCATGTGGAAGGGCGGCCGGAAACACTATAGCGTCGAGCCCAATTTGCGTCGTGACGGTGCTGATCCCTCACACGAACTTGATGAGGACAAAATCGGAATGTCCAACGAACGATTCCGCGCACATTTTGGCCTTCCTGACTCGGAATCATTGAAAGCAACATACTTTTGCTACATTATGCGAGTATTGCCTCTGTACGGCAAAATCTACATCAGCGATCGCATGTTTTGTTTCCGTAGCTTGCTACCTGGCACCCGGACTAAGCTTATCCTGCCATTGAAGGATATTGAAACTGCAGATAAGGAAAAAGGCTTCCGGTTTGGATATGCTGGTCTTGTGGTCGTCATCCGTGGTCACGAAGAGCTATTCTTTGAATTCAGTCAGGCCGACATTCGTGACGATTGTCATAATCTTATCGAAGGCTGCCTGGAAGCTTCCAAATTGTTACGATCTGGCGATCTTCTAGATAGCGAAAAGGAACGTGCTTTAGAGGCACTCGCCGAGAGAGATACTTTAGAAGAGCTACGCCGTGGCAAAGGTGGAGACAAATCCAAAGCTCTCACCGATGATCCGGATGCAGACGACGTTTCTCCTATCCTTTTCGATGATGGCATATTGCCTATGGCCAGTTCAAAGCCTACGACGTCTCTTCGAATCACATGTCTCACGATCGGTTCCCGAGGTGATGTACAGCCATATATCGCTCTTTGCAAGGGACTTTTGGAGGAAGGTCACAAGCCCAAGATTGTCACGCATGCCGAGTTCGGATCTTGGGTGGAGAGCCACGGTATTGAGTTTGCACCCATCAAGGGTGACCCAGCCGATCTTATGCGGCTATGCATCGAGAATGGCATGTTCACATGGTCTTTCTTGCGTGAGGCTACAAGCATGTTCCGCGGCTGGCTGGATGACCTGTTTCTGACTGCCTGGGAAGGCTGCCAGAACTCGGATGTTCTAATCGAGTCACCCAGTGCCATGGCAGGCATCCATATTGCGGAAGCACTCAACATCCCGTACTTCCGGGCCTTTACTATGCCGTGGACACGGACACGAGCGTATCCCCACGCCTTTGCTGTGCCAGAGCACAAGATGGGAGGTGCCTACAACTACATGACGTATGTCATGTTTGATAATCTATTCTGGAAAGCCATCGCATTCCAGGTCAACCGCTGGCGTAACAGCATTCTACACCTACCCAGTACGACATTGGAGAAACTACAGCCTAACAAGGTCCCCTTCCTATACAACTTCTCTCCGAGTGTAGTTGCGCCACCACTAGACTATTCCGATTGGATCCGTGTCACTGGCTACTGGTTCCTTAACGAAGGAAGCGGTGAGCGCTGGACGCCACCAGCCGATCTTCAGGCCTTCATCGACAAGGCACGAGCTGACGGCAAAAAGATTGTGTATGTCGGCTTTGGATCCATTCTAGTCAATGATCCGGGCAAGATGACCCAAGATGTTATTGATGCTGTCGATGCTGCCGGAGTGCGGTGTATCTTATCCAAGGGATGGTCTGAACGTCAAGCCGATGGCGTGCAAACGGGAGGCAAAGAGACAGTCAAGACGCCGGAACCAATCATACCTTCAGATATTTTCGTCATTAAGAGTGCGCCTCACGATTGGCTATTTGCGCAAATCGACGCAGCAGCACATCACGGTGGATCGGGCACGACAGGTGCCTCACTACGGGCCGGCATTCCAACCATTATCCGGCCATTCTTCGGTGACCAGTTCTTTTTTGGTTCACGGGTGGAAGATATTGGTGTCGGCATCTGCCTCAAGAAATGGGGTGCAGTCTCGTTTGGCCGCGCACTCTGGAAGGCGACTCATGATGAGCGCATGATCCGCAAAGCAGCGACTCTTGGAGAGAATATCCGAGCTGAAAATGGCGTTCAGACCGCGATCCAGTGTCTCTACAGAGACCTCGAGTATGCTCGCAGTCTGATTACTCGCAAGACGGTGCAGGGCAAGTCGAAGAGTCAACAGGGCGATGAGGCCGTCCAGGAGGGCGAACAGGAGGAATGGACGTTCATAGGAGCGGATGAGCCAGATCCGGAGATTGTGACACAGAGGCTATCTAGTGCCTGAGGAATTGTGGTGGGGGGAGTAGCAATCATGAATGTTGTTTATGGCGTTGTTGTTGTTTTTTATATTTGGTATGTTGCTGAGCTTGATTCATCTTGCATCGCGTATGAGAATGCATACGAGACAATATGAAGCAGAACAGCAAATGGCATAAGATAGGAGAAGGATGTCGGAATTTCTAGACTTGCTTGCTTTCGTATCATAGCATGCATGACAGGTACAGTATGTCCCAGGTTTTACATCATTTTCATTTATCTCTCCATGTCTTCTTTTCCTTTTTTTCCTTTTTGTTCCTATGAGCCTCGTTCTATCCTAATCAGTTCTTTTGGGGGTAGTTGGGGTCATCTGAACGCTCAATTATACGGCTTGAGTATCACTATACATATTAATAATTATATTTTAACTTTTTTCTTTCGGGTTGTTATCATACCTACATAATCTGTATTCAAGCATAAGTACTATACATATATTGTCAAGATGGCACGTAACCCTGATTAAATTGTGTTGTTTTTTGTGAAAGATAGAAGACTTTGAAGGCGTGTAAAATAATGTATTCCATTATGGATGTTTTAATATGGTTAATGTGCCCATGATAATGAGACAGATGCTACTTCTAGAGCAGATAGATGCTAGGATATGTATGCTATGTAATATAATGCCGTAAGAAGCTTTCCTACAGACAGAGAATATCTGATCTGTTACAAAGATTATGACCAAGAGGCAAAAAAACTAAAAACTATGTGGGATATTGAAGGTAAGGAGAATAAAAAAAGATGATAGACCATGAGCCCCCCCAAGCTGAGTGTTATTTTATACAAACAGCTGAATATTTCAAAGAACGCCGTCGCTGAGGTTAATAGACAAAAGAAAAATAAAAAGATAATCGAAGAAGAAGAATTATAGAGAGACGTATGTATATAGTGCAGTGTTCGTTTGAGTGTTTTTTATACGGAACTCAAACATTCAGCCTTGGGGCCCGAGTTCCACCATTGGTCCTCGAAGCCGTTGTCTACTGTCATCATAGCTGAGCTAAGTGCCATCATCTCAGCAGCCGAGCAAGCAATGGGCGACTTAGGCACAGCTTCGCCTTCTGAGTAGGTCTGAGCACGAGAAGGTCTCATAGCGGGCCAAATGTTCTCGGCAGCTAGACGAGTTGCCGGTGATGAAGAAGAGCTGTTGGCGTCATACTGGTTAGTTCCCATGGGCGAGACCAGAGGCGACTCGTCGTTGACATAGGCAGCCGAGTCGCGGTAGGACAGCGGGGAGATGAGGCAGGACCGATCTACAGAGTCGGCCGAGAAGTGGTTTTGGTAGCGGTGAGTAGGCACTGGAGGTGGAGGCGCCTGCTGGTAATATTGCGAGGCCATGTTAGGCGCCGAAGGACGACGCATGGAGTTGATGCGGGAGTCTTGCGAGATCTGAGGTTGGTGGCGAGCCTGAGCATGTGGAGTAGAAGCACTGCGGGCCTGGTTGAGCTGAACATGGCCCTTTCTCCGGAAGAAAGTGCCAAAGTCTGCAGCAGGTTGGGCAGCACTTGAAGCCGAGCCGCCGCTAGAAGTTGCCGGACGTTGCTGATACGATATGGAAGTAGGGGGGGTAGCAGACACCGGTGATTCGACCGGAGCGTAATAGCCAGTCAGTGGGTCATGGGGGGTTAAGATCACCGGGAGTCAGTGGTAACACAGGAAACGGGAACACAGGTGGTGAGCAAGTGTTTGGCGAGCCTGAGGCGGTGCCGAGATCCAGAAGAGCAGGCTGAGAGAAATTGGCGTTGGGCTGAGCGTAGGTGCTGCTGTTGTTTTTGCTCTTGCTATTTGATGGGTAGACATCGTCAAAGGAACGAGCACGGCGGTTCGTCACGTCGTCGTCGCGTTCGTGGCGACGTGATCGGAAGAAGAAGTGAGGCCGGCTGGGCTTCGAGGCAGTTGCTGGCGGAGATGGCTCGCGAGGCACCCAGTCGAGGCCAAAGTCCACATGGAGGAAGAAGCGCGGACGCATGCTGGTAGAGGGCTTAGAGGCCATTGTGACGGGATGTGACAGAGGAGGAAGAGTAGAAAGAGATGGAGATGGAGATGTTGTGATGAGAGTGAAGATGCAGCAGATACACAGGATAGAGGAACTGCTTGCAGTCGTTCTATATATGAGAAGCTCCAGGCTTGTGCGTATCCGAGTAGTATCTCGATTTAGGTCGAGATAGACTATGCCAGTAGCTTCCCAGGTCGGTGTCCAGCAAGGAGACAAAGCAAAAGCAAAGATACGCTTCGGCCAGATGCGAAGCCTAAGAATGGAACAGATCGATTGCGTCTGGGAGAACAGACCAAAGAGAACGAAAGCTTCGGTAGTAGAAAGAGAGAAAAATAAGAAGAACCGGCCTTGCTTGGGCTCGACGTCGATGCGGTATGATGGCTCAAGCGACGATGATGTGCGCTGTTCGTTGTCGTTGATGCTAATAAAGGCAAAATGTGTAAGCGAGCGATATTAAGTTGCTGGGATATCTATGACGCTGTTGAGTTATCCTGTAATAGGGCTTTCTAGTAGAACATCAAGCACGGCAGCAACAATAGACAAAGATAATAAACAACACTCGAAGAATATTAGAAAATAAGAAGTGAATGCGGGAGGACGAGCTTCTCGATGCTGGAGAATGCCGCTTCTATTCTTAATATATTCCAAGGTCAAAGAATGACAAGCATAGAGGAGCAACAGCAAACAAAAGATTAAAGCACAGAAAAAAAACAGCAGGGACTGAAATGGGAGAATTAAAAAATAAATGTAGAATAAATTCAAGAATTAAATCCAAAAAAGACGAAACAGTGCTGGTTGCAAGTGTCCATGAGCAGAAAGGGGGGAGAGAAGGAGGTACCTTTTTTCTCTTGTTATAGTTTTAATTTATCATTCGATCGATCGCCATATAGAGATCGGTTCACCAGAGATATAGAAATGGCAAGAAATAACGATGAGAAAAAAGAGACGAGGCAAACAAGTGAAGAAAATCCAAGGCCGAGAAGGAGGAAAACGGCTCAGCTGGTCTAGCATACAACAGAATATCGAACATCACCACTTACTTCCCCGCCAGCTAACTAGGTCAGACATGCAGAAAAACCCATCATCTAGTCAAAAGGGGGAGGGGGCCAAAAACATCCTTCTTCCTTTTTCTACTGTGAGTATCATGGCATCGGTCCCTAGAAGATAGCATAATGACTCTGGCTAGCTAGATCGTGATCAAGGCTTCGTTCATTGTGTCTTCTTTTCTCTCTCCGGTTAACATGGAGAAAAGCAAGTACCGATCTGAAAGCCAGAGCCAGAATCAAGGTTAGGTTGTTTGCTACACAGAAAAAAAATATAGTTATATTTTATCCCTCTTTCTCTTTTCACCCACACAGCTTGTCCTCCTTCACGGGCCTTCTTCTTCTTACAAGGTGCTGTCTCGCTTAAAGCGTGTGTTCTTTTTTTGGAACAAGAAACCGGGGGGCCAAACGAGTTAAACAAGGCCAGCTCATAATGTCGAAGCTTGCTTACATAAGTACGAAGTCAACCTATGTACTAGTATTTTGTCAAGGCCTCATCCAAGTGCCTTTGACAGCTCTGCATCTTACTACACATATGCTCAAGATACATGTGTGTTAATGAGGCTGAGCCAAACTATGTAAATCTATCTATCTATCTATCTATGTAGTTAGTGCTTATGCTCACTACGTACAAGTCAGTCTCATTCTTGCTGTATTCTCACGATCCTCGTCGGAAACTTCACTTTTCTGATGTCCGACTTGCCCGGCTTGTTTTTGTTATGATTTATGGTTCTCATCGCCCCTTAAACCCGTCTTATAATGAAAGAAAGAGCCCTTCATCTCTTCACTTTCGCACTAAGCACAATATTCTCCTAACAACGCTACTAGTTGTAGATCTATTAGCACTGACTAACTAACTAACATTACATAGCTAAGCGGGATTTTTGCATAAACCCATCTCGCGGCATGAATGCCAAATCTCAGGCGCACAGGCATTCTCGAACCCTGAACCAGCATTTCAAAGTTCTCCAGAGCTTCTATTGCTTTACTCTACTACAAACTACATCTACCTCTAACCACTATCAGTGCTGTTTACTACCACTAGATATCTCGGTGAAACTATACTAGTTATCATGGATGGATCTGCTAATCTACGTCAATGCCTCGATCTTTAGCTATCTCAAAACCCCTTGTCAATCAAATAACCAAAGATCGATCACGGCGCTAGTGAGATACAGTATCTACTGTATGTACATACACATCTAACTAGCTGTAAGTCATTTTAGAAGACGCTAACTCACAATGTCATATATACAACTACCAATGACTTGACAAGCGAACAATCCACAATGACAACTAATAGTAATGGAATTAGCAGAAAATCCAGGCCTTAACAAAGTGATTTCGGCAATGCTTTGGGCTCCAAAGTTACAGAAGTCTCGATGTCATTGCGATTGCAACCCTCCTCTACAGCCCAGACCAACTGAGTATTTGCATATA
This sequence comes from Davidsoniella neocaledoniae, assembly GCA_009806295.1. Lineage (NCBI taxonomy): Eukaryota > Fungi > Ascomycota > Sordariomycetes > Microascales > Ceratocystidaceae > Davidsoniella > Davidsoniella neocaledoniae. The sequence goes on from RHDR01000156.1 coordinate 28,721, forward strand.
CTGTTCTTTTTCTTAATCTAACCTAGCAAGACCGTTTTCGACCATCTGAGTACTGCTTTTGCTTCTACTGCTACCACCTTGATTTCTTACCAAGCTATTCTGTGAGTGATCAAAGTATGGGACAGCGTTGTATTCTACCTCTCAAATTCTCCGGCGACATGGTCCTTAGTGCACGGCACTAACTTGCATCAATTATTTTTTTGGTTCTTGCTTGAATGAAGCCCCGTGAGTTATCAAATCGGGACAGATCACAATTACATTCTTTTTTTATGCTCTGTAGTGTCTTATTCTTGCTAACTCTTATCTCAACTAATATGTACTATTCCCATGATAGAAGTGATCATAGAGTCTTCATACAACTATAGCTGTATTCACTAGTTGTCATTCCTATTAAAGAAAATGAACCGCATGTTAGTCCTGAACTACGGGGAATCTGTAACAATCATCTTCGTGTTCAATCGTATTGTGATGTTTTTTTCCCCTATCAAGCCTATTGTGTTCCAGATAGTTATACATAGTCAATAGTCTTTTCCTTCCTCTTTTAGATCACCATACTGGCCAATACAGTAATAATGCATTACTGCCTCTTTATTTATTGGCTTTTATATTTGACCTAAGCGGAAACAGAATGGGGAAAAAAGAAAAAAATAGGAACATTCTTGTCGCAGATCGTCGTTGTCGACAAGATCGCCTCTACAAATATGCCAAAATCATAACACCGAGGTACACATATATTTACATACAGAATTGCATGTATGCCATCAAAAGTTAAAAGAAATCAAGATCTTTAAAAGACGTTTACGGAAAGTTAAGAGTTACTATCTCTTTGCACTTTATGTCGTATTCATCTACTAGAGCAAACGACGTTTTTTTTTTAGAACCCAGCATATAAACTCTTTTAATTAACCCTATAAGATTGACCAACTAACCCTACATAAATACTTTTGTTCCTGTTTTAATAGCGAACAAATTCTTTGTATTATAGCTCTTAACACAGCGACAGTATAGACAGACACACAGTTCCCTTCGCCGCTTTGCAGCTGACATCTGCTTCAGGAACGGTTTCTTCTCTTTATGCTTTCATTATTCGCCTATATACTATACAACCCCATATTCCTATCTTCTCTTATTTCTAAATATCCATCTTAGCATAGATATTAACGACTTGTTAGGACGACTGTAAGGCTTCTTGGGATGGATAGAAGCCCGAAAAAGTAAGTTATAGCACAGCCTTGGTATAAAATGAAGAAATAGAGAAATAGAGACAGAAGGGCTATATTTTAGGAACCACGCGATCCATCGCCTGCAAAAGGAACCTCTTGAGAGTTTGAGATGGTGTATTCTGGTCGGCACTATAAGGCTATCGAGACAAGCCAGTTATGCGTTCTCAGAAAGGCCAATAATGGAATAAACCATGTGACTTGGCTTGTAAAGGCAGCAGCAATGAATAAATGAGGGTAGACTATATACACACATAGTAACTGGATCCCCTACCAAATGAACCATCAAATCCAGGAACCTTACCAAGTATGGTAGTAGGATTCAACCGTATCTTGCTTAAATCGATTTCATAATCACTGTAACGATCAGACCTACTGATGGGCCACTGCACTACAAATATACGGAGAAACTGGAGGTTCCAACGCAGCAAAGAGTGAAAGAGGTATGTAGCATCATACTCTCTAACCATGCTTGTCGAAGATATCATGGTGATATTTTCCTCTGATAATGCTTACTAGAAAACAGTATGGAAGCCCTAGAAGCTACTAGCTTATTTGGTCAAAGGCCCTGTGTAGCATCAAGGCATGATAGTGTTGCAACTGGCCTGATGGCGGCATGGTATCAGATTGCCAGAAGTTGTCTGGACGGTAAGTGAATTGGTCAGGCCTTGATTATCTTGTGTACTGAATCGAAGCATAAGTAGTTTTCATGTGCATAGAACACACTCAAACAACCCCACACCAGCCTGACCTAGAACAGGATATGATGTATACAGATTCTAGTCAGCCATGAGGAGTGTGGGATTTTCAGCATAAGGGTCGCGTTCATGTTGCGGAGTCGTGGAGATAGAGGGAGATCAAGAGTGTATGCGTATGTAGACGGTCATAATCTTTATTATTAAACGCGAAGAAGCCTGTGATGGTGTGATTTAGTTGGCAGCTGTAAAACACTAGAAACATCCAAGTTAAAACAAGCGGTTGTTCGCATGACATTCAAAGGAGTAAAAAACAACAGTATAACACTCAAAGATCACGAACAAATAAGCGAATAATAAAAAGAACTCACTTTCTCCGTGATACATGGCCGCGTAAGTTAGTGTACCAAAACATGTGTAAGTGACTAGAGGAAACTACGACGTTGCAAGAGGCCTTTCCCTGGTAAAAAAACAAAAAGTCTTGCGATGTTTTCTTTTCTGACTCGTATTAGCACGGCGAACTGGTAGTACTTTCTTGGACAGACAGACGATGGTTTTGGAAGTCTGCAAATCTTTTACCTATTGAGTTAGTATCCAGCTTAGTTAGTGGACGTGCTCAGAAATTTTAGAATCAGAGCCCTGACAAATTGTGCTAACTCTAAACTGCTATACGTAGTGCTTAATACTACTATATGCACACGTCTTCCCTGTTTGGATACAAGACATGTCGGCGTTTTGTTGTCCGAGTGCCATGTTTGAGATCCAGACCTACCCCGTCGAAATAGGACACCACTTAGACTAGACATACATACATGTACATATGTAAGTATAAAAGATTGCGGACGAATGATACTGAGGATAATCTTTCCAAGACGCACAGAGGAAAACGAAGGCAAAAGAGAAACCGTGGATCGGGGTGCATACAGGGATTGTACACAAGCATACAAAATCATCCAGACCGTATTTGTACCAGATGACTGGGGCTTTTGTTCGAGGGACGAGAAGGAAGCAACCTTTCAACCTCGTATAGATAATAGTAGTGGATCGAAGCATGGAGCGAAGAATCAGAAGACCCTGTATATGGGCATGCATATGCAGGTAAGTAGACTGGCTAGTAAAGATATAACACTGGTGTACTTAAATGTATTGTGCTTGATTTTTGTTTGGTATAACCTCGAGTAAGAATCTACTGACTATATATATTGTATATACATATCACTAAAACGAGGCGCAATCATTTATATCATCTGGCAAAAGCGTTGATAGCCGTATGGTGGTAGTGATCTGCAATTACGCCGCTTTTCTTGCGTGCGAGTAGAAGAATTAAAAATAGGGACATATCTTTTTTTTTGTTTGTATAAGAAGACTAAGATATAAAGAAAAAGATCGGTAGTGATTTTCTGGCTCAGACAACAAGCCACCAGAATAGGCCGTCACTAGAACAAAAATAATCATGATCGATTCATGCTCTTGAAATAGTAGGGAAAATAGCACTTTTGTTTGAGAAGCTGCTATTGCGGTTACTGTGGATAGAGTGTCAAATAAAGCACATACAAAAATATTAATCGAGTTCGTTCTGTTTTAGGAGGATAAAAACTAAGTGGCGAGAATCACGGGGGGGGGGGGAGAAGGAAAGAAAAGGGCTCAGATCTCGATGGTTGGCGGCACAGTAAACATCGTTTCATTCTCCCATTACTCGTTTGTAAACTCGGTCGGCTGATTCTGCCCTTTTCTTTTTTCGTTCTTTCTTTCTATATTATTTTCTAGCTCCAGGAACTGGAAGCCTTGACGACCCAAGAATATCGATCAACCGGCTCGACCCAAGCATCTCAGCCTCTCGGCAGTAGAAGGCCATAGCGATATGGTCTCTTTCTCTCGAAACATGCCTCGCCACCACATCGTTTTATGGCCTTTCGGTACTTCTGTCTAGGTAAATTACAAAATCTGGATTGCAATGTCGTATCAGATATGTCTTGCATGGACGCTTATATCGTGGTTTAGACACTTCGTTTCTATGACGAAGCTGCATGTAGTTTTCCTTCACGCAATAGTTCGCGGGTTCGATGGATCGTAGTCTCGACGGCATTCTTGGCAAGCTACAAGGTCTAGTTTTAGTGCTTATTTTCTCTTCTTTTTGCCAGAACCCGTGGGCTGAAGGATAGAAAACTCACTGCTTTGGTCAGCTTCAACCATTGCTCATACTCGGGTGTTCCGTGCTGCTTATCCGTCACCAAGTCGAAGTTATACACCACATAGACCTGTCCATCCGGTCCCGGACTCAATATATTGGTGACGGTAGACCCGTCCTTTGGCCGACGGAATATCACACGTTCGGGAGCATATAGAGTGCAGTCTTCCTGCAGAACATGCTCGTGACCTTCCACTTGCAGCGTGACTGTACGCGAAACAAACGTCTGTGATGCCGAGTGGACGGTGCATGAGTCGATGGCGGGGACAAATAGTGTCGGGTTGCTCACTTTGAGCTCGAGACCGGCCCAGAGATCGTCTTCGGTCAGTGTGGGACTGGCGCCGGGTGGGTTGGCTGGCGCTGTGTACGAGACATGGGCTGGATGGGTGCCCGGAACGGCGGTTGCTGGGGCTGGCATGTTGATATATAGGGTTGCTTTAGGTGTTTTGCGGTGGTCGAGGATAGAAGACGATCGTCTCGCGGAACTCTTTTGTGTGTTGCGGACTAATTTTGTATTCTGCTTAGACGCACAAACTATACGAAATATGAGATAATAGATCTTGCTATCAGTCGTTTACCCAAGTATAAAGGAAACAAGAGAAAATGCCAAAGGAAATAGAGAAAAAATGATACCCCAATTATGGAGAATTACTGGCTACTTCTTCACAATTTCTCCCTACATCTCTGCCTACGCTTATCCATGACCCATAGGCAAGTATGTACTACCACTAAACTCCGGTATTGCCCACACCGGACGTCGGATATCAAGTGGCGGAAGGCCGGGCACGAGAATGCGACGTTAGGAAACACACACAACTATTACTGTATAAGGCACTATGAGTAGCTATAGCCTATAGGTGAGTGGCCTGATTAGGTCTATTTTCGCTCGCTTAACAGTACAATGCTGCCTCGGCATGCATGAGTGGCTTTACTACGTCTCCGCCTACTCTCAAGATGTCACCAAGCCGCCTATTGCCGTGATGGTGCTGTGCCGAGACATCACGTCATATCACATGATTTCACACATGTTCTCGTGCCCAATCATAAGCTAATAGAGGTTTGATTGGCCGATGACCGTGAATATGTATACAAGTGTAGATGGATGATATATTGCGGATATCTAATGTCATACAGGTATATATTCATGTATGCTATGTATATAGTGATCGAATGGAAGAGATATCGGTGGCACAAAGTAGTACTAAATATAGAAACAAAAGAAACGGGATATCGAAAAGAATGCTATACAAAACTCATACAATACATCATGCGTTATCGCCATGATCGTGCTTCCGGAGCACTTCGTGATACAGTTCCCGCCGGAGTCGCTCAACAAGTTTATCCATGATCCATTCACTTTCGTTCTTATCGGCCAACAAAGGACTGTTGACTCCTACCCAGCTCCATCCTGTCCAGTCATGGACTTCTGATCTTGGAATTTCAGGCGGTGTTTGCGCGGCATTGCCTTGGCTTTGAGCTTTGCCGTCAGAACCCGCGTGACCTTTTTTGTTCTGCTGCTTATCGACTTCACATAGTTTAGGTGCATGGCTTTGTGGCGCGCGGTGTGTGGTCGGATCTGCTTCGTTTTCGCCCATCAGTTTCAAGTACCACATCCATTCGTCATATGTGTACTTTCGCGGCCGTTTGGCTTGTACGTGTTGTGCCACGTTCGAAATCTCCGTTGATAGGAGAAAGTGCAAGTCAGTGCCCGTCGGTAGCTTGACTGACGGATGCCGGAAGGCTGAAAGCGATCGACGCATGTCATCTCCGATGATGTTGTGTGGCCGGAGATGTAAGTGACCATCGATATCGTCTGCTTCTCCAGAGCCTGAAGAGTATGGCTTCTCTCGTTGGTTTCTATAACCCTCGGGAATATACTCAGAGTTTGATCTTCTGGAGAAACCAGTCTCGCCAATCTCACTAAGAATCATTCCCTCGGCATCCCCAACGCCTTCTGTCAAACACCTCCGCCTATGATGAGTGTATCCACCGACATCTTCGTCACGTTCGCGGTAGCTGTTTCGATCATAGCAACCGCCCCAGATTGCACCACATGTGATTTGGCTGACAAACCACTTGAGCTCGGTCTGGAAGCTTTTCTCGCCCGGTAGAATTGTGATATTGCCCAGCGTGATGGTGACATCACGAACTACCCGCACAACAGTATCACCGGCGTTGCTTATCATGATGGTCATAGTGGGCAGAGCCATCAAACACCAGAATACGAAAAAGGATTTTCCCGCATTACTAAGTGGCGTCCTGTCTCCGTATCCCAGAGTGGTCAACGTCACAAACGTAAAGTAGAAGCCATCAAAATAATTCCAGCCTTGTGAGCTCTTTTCCGTCTCCTGGAAGATCTTCGCGCCCACTAGCCACAAGATAAGCCATAGGGAAAGTGACGTTCCCATGGCCATCCACTTGTGCTGTGATGAAGCCTGATCTTGTATGGATCGCATGAGCTCGAACTCTCGTCGGCGCCGTTCGAGCTCCGTTGTCGGGATATCGCAACTATTTCTATCGGTGTCGTTATCGCCAGATGTAGATGATGAAGGCTGATCTTGCGTAATTGGCTGCAAAATTTCAGCGAGTCCGTTCTTTTCGAGCGTTTTTAACATACGCCTCCGTTTCTTTTCAACCGTTCGGGAGTCAATGCGACTTTTTCCGCGCTCGAGAACCAAGCTGCGGATACTACCGATAACCAAACCGATGCTGATAACTCCAATAAGGGCATAAGGAACCAAAAGAGCACGGGCTGTCGATTCGCTAGCAACAAAATCACCAAACCCGATAGTGAAGAGTGTCACAGTAGCCCAATATACACCATCAAGGTATGGCCAATTCTGAAGCCTGCTGAAAACTAACGCTCCAACTAGCAGATAGATGAGAAGCATGATAGTTTGAAGCATCAATGTGCGTTGGCTTGTGGTTAGGTTGAAGTCTTTGGGATAATGTTGATTTGCAGCACCATAAACCGTGACACACATGAGCGCAGCCACAACAAAGTATAGGATAGCGGCAAAGAGGCCATAGTAGAACGCCTGACTCCAGATGACTTCATCTTGCGGGAACTCTGTTTTTGACAAAGGTCCGTCTGCGGTGGCATTGAGAGCTATCAAGCAAAATGATGAGATGAACCAACCAGCAATTGTTATTGGCTGTGCAATAACAAAACGCACTCGACGGGCCATATTCAGTAACAAGAAGGCATTAGAAATCAAAGCCATAGCAAGTTGTATGGCATTAACAGCAATCAGCCAACTTGGATCATTGATGAAGATAGCATCACTGATATCAGTGCCTGGAGGGCGATGTTGTCTCCATGGCCGAACTAGCGCTAAAATTGAAAAAGCCGAAGCAACCGGGCCCAAAGTTCCGGCGATCATGGGAAATGCAGATGAAGCAAACCACCATCGACTATGACCGGATTTAGTGTTAGTATACTAATGCAATACCAAAGACAGGCGTAGAATGTGACATAGAAGCTTGGTAGGAGGAGAGAGGAAAGGCTTACCTAGGCCGCATAAAATCCCTCTCAAGAGGAACAAAAATATTCTCAGAGGTCTGATTCGGTTTATGTGCTGATAAACCAGCATGATCTGTGTCAGAGGCCATTTTGAATTTCATAAGAAGAGAAATCAATGTTAGAATAACTATAATTGATGATTCTGCTATCGAGTTGAAATTTAGTATCAAAGGGCCCTATAGTAACGTGATTTCCAGACTCGCTCGCAAATCTCGCTGTACACCGATTTAACAACGGCAAAGCAACACAAACGATCCCATGAACGACTAGAGCTTCTGGTGTAAGTTGGTTCTTATTGCTAGTTACGTAGCTCTCTAGTTGGATCGGTCTATATATGCCGTGTCGTATATTGATTTGACATCCAGTGCCATGAGAAACAAAAAGATAGAAATGAAATGTGAATCAACAATCCCCAGTTGTTGCAGACGAATTATTGCGGTAAATAGAAGATTCAAGTCATGTGGCAATAATCGTATCGCCGATAAAAGAAAGCAGGCAAATTTTCAAAGATCGACAACTTCGTCTCAAGACACCCAAGATTGGTTGTCTACGGCTTTGAGTTCTGAGCCAGCCGTTGAAGTTGAGAACTTGAGTGAAAAGTTGATCAAATAGACAAAAGAGAAGCTTTCCTTTAGTGAGGAGTCCATAGCAAGCGTTTTATTATGCAAGCGTCCGAGTCGAACGCTACAAAGTCTTTTCCGGCAACGTCATTCCTTGCTGCGGTCTACAGCATTATTACGCGGTCAGGACTAGGGTACATAAGGGTTAGTATATTTACATCTATATATGCACTCACAAATCATCGATTATCCCTGTAACCAACCAACCCCGGAATTCATTCGTATTTGGTATCGGCTTGAAGAACACAAACGTCCGACTTTCACATCCATTTTCAAGACACTGCAGGGTGTGAGCAAGTATTAATTAGATATGTGATAGCGAAACCTATAGAATAGTAGTAGTTCCAAGTCAGCCTTACACAGGTTTTGTCCAACCGCCAAGACCTGATCAGTTCATTCTCGCTTGATAGGCACAAAAACTTACATGTCAAATTGGTTGGTCAGCACTGTATTTAGTCGATCCATGATTTGATGATTCACAAAAAGCAAGTTTTAGAAAGTCGAGATTAAAAAAGAAAGACGAGTTCATTCGTGTATAACTATAGCATTCTGATTGAGAATAACTAGAAAGACAAGGAAGGATAAGTGGAGTCTTCTAAGTCCTCTCCTCGTAACTACTATGAATTGATATCAAATGCTATGTGATTCGGTAAACCACCTTTCATCAAGCCATGAAGGTAATTACTGCCTTTTGCTTTGGTGTATACATATATGTCTTGTCCTGTAAATAATATCAACGTTGCAATATTCCTTGCTATTTACTTTGTTTCCTATGCCGAACCAGCATCCTCAGCCTTTTGATAACTATCTATGGTCATCATTCCCTATCAAATAGCATTAGAGCATTCCTATATTTCTTTTCTACCGAGTCCCTTTTTGTCCTATTCTAAGCAGCGAATTATCTCTTGTTTTTTTACTATCGTTACAATAATCGATATCCTATTTGACTTCCTGCAGAAACGTCGAAAGATTTGCCTATCAGCATCATGTCTCGTCGAATATATCGGCCCTCGCCCGTCACGACGCATAATCTCAGTTTAATATCGTCTTCATCAGAGAGTACTCTGCGTGACAATCGACAGGCTTCATGTTCAGAAGGGCCATTGGCCTACCCTCGAGAGATTCCACGGCTTTCCGACTTTCAGCTTGAACGACTATCCAACTGGCTAAGACTATCCCCAGGAGTCATAGGACGGCATGAATTAACAAACACGGATTATCTTGAAAACGGATTAGTATCAACGAGCGTAGATGCCGAGAGCAGATCGTCTACGGACTATTATAGACTTACTACGGGTACTGGTACATTCCCTCTGCCAATCTCAGAAAGTCCTCCCCCTCGCTATCAAGCTTATGGGGGTGATCAACACATCCGTCAGATTCCAGATTCAGATTCAGACTCAGATTCAAATTCAGATTTTCTAAATTCGGAGTTCAACCGTTTTTTGTCCATCACGTCCTCCATCCCGTCCGATTCAAGTACTGGAGACGATACTAGAATATCGATCGAGAGTGTACCTCAGCCTAAACCATCTATGCGCCAACGCTGTCGTAAATATGCCAAGTCGGCCGCAAAACCTATCAAGAAAGCGTAGCGCGCATTTGTGAGGTTCTACATTCCGGGTCGTATCAAGAGCAACTATTAAGAAGTACATGATCATAGAGTCATCATGATCCACCACTCTAAAATAATATTTTAATTTGATGTCAATTATATGCCACCGTTGTTTAGCTATATATTTTTGGCTTGTATAGTGTTTACATTGTGCTGTTTATTCCAATAAAATTGCAACTTCCCTGTGTTCTATAATCTTCTGTCTGTAAAGGTTAATAAACAAATGTAATGTGTCACACAAACTTTCCTGTTCACTTTCTCTCATGTCACAACCATTACATTGTATCGATATATACAGCATCTTTAACTTCCATAGCAAAACAGATATTGTTCTCCAAAACCTGCATCACTGACTTTTTCCCTTTTTTCAATAACGCTAGCGGTCTATTCACCATTTATTTTACCGCAGTCTTCCTACTTGGCCCAAGGTCACTCCAACTCAAGTCTCTCGCAGACAGATTTCATAATAACGTTTTATGAATTCATCAGGCAACCAGGGTTCCGATATTTCTTAGCCATACGTTTATAAACGCCTACCCTGAGTTGAAGCACAAGGGAATATCTCCAGAAGGTTATGATGAGACTAGTTTGAGAAATAGAGTGTTCTCAGACCCCGATGCTTATTATGCTCAGGACCCTGAGGGGATTATGTGTGCTAGAAGATATTCCGGTCGAACCATGTTCAAGTTCTGGGATCATAACAAGCTCGAAGCTTGGTTATATGAGCTGCCTATCTGGTATTGCGCATATTTTGGCCCACAAGACGCCGAGCGCTTACAGTTGCCACCATCTTGTGTTGCTCAGCTCAGCGGGATTGAAGCCTAGCTAAAGGATACTTTGAAATGGCAAATGTCCTTTATTGAAGGCGTCGACAATATAGATCACGAAACCTAGGTTGAGAATACTTTGGAACGGCAAAGTTCCTTTAATCAAGTTATTTCCAATATGAATCATGAAGACTGGCTGGAGACTTTGGAAGGGCAAATTTTCTCTGTTGAAGACGCCGAGGAAATGATATATGGTCCCTGAATATTGCGTTGTAAAGTCCCTCTACAATGGATGGTATACATATGTCTGACACTGACGACCAGGCATAATATGGAAGGAATCTCGTCAGCAGACGAGAAACAAAAGCGCCATCATTGTGACAACAACACAGCAATATTTATACATTTATATCAGCAGATACAGCTTGTTCTGTTGTCAATTTGTGTCTTCGTAAGCGGACTAGGGTTATGTGGAGAACCCTGAACTGAAAGCCAACGCCACAAGTGGGATTTTTGGGGTTTTCTTTGTGCTGTTCTACAGTGACGAATAGGCCAACAAGTTTGCTGGGTATTCGACTAGGCATTTTGACGCTAATTCCAATCAGCAGGGCCCGCCAAGCATGGCTTGATGAAGCAGAAATTTGGGGATATTTTAGGCTGAAAGAATGGGGATGGGGACCTGTACAAGTTACAACACTAGTATGAGTTGTACGTATCTACGTATGTATCTGTCTCCTTTTCAACAGCTGCGGCAACGGCAGCTTATTTGGGGAATTTTCCGCTAGGCGTTTGCGTTCTAGTCTCTTCCATTGCATTTGCATTTGCATTTGCATTGTTGTTGCTTGTCTTTTTGTCTTGCTTATTGGAGTGAGACGTAATCCTGACTATGACTTCAGGTCGACCGATGCGATTGGAGTAACCCAACGAGATAGAAGCCTGGACCCCCATGTTTTCTGTTTTTCGTTTCCCAGGCCCCCGGACTCTACTGCAATTCCTTTCCGCTTACTGGAGCTTTTTAGTCCTTTACCTAGCTCATAGCTTAGCATTTATTAGTAGTTCATTGCGTCTTTGATATCATGATAAGTCTGAGCGGGCCCTTCGTTTCGTTTCCAAAGCTGAGTGACTGGCTTGGGGTTTCGTTGACTTGATTGATTGGGCGTCTGACCTTGACTGGAGTGATATTATTTTCTTTTTTTCTTATTTTTCCTTTGCTTTTCGCTTCCCCTCCCCCATGTTTTTTTTCTCTTCTTCCTTTCTGAGTTCATGCTCGCTTCCAAGTATTTATCTGCCATTTATAAACTCTTTATATATAGTAGTGCTTAGAGCTTCCTTCTGTACAGATATTTCGCCTGTTGGACACGCCCAAAAAAATTCAACCCAGCGCTAAAGATCGCCCACCATATACCCATCACATTACAACTATATCGCTCTTACAATCTTCTCTGCTCTGCTCACAAAACCATCCATTTGCCCCCGTCTCACCTTTCAATCGCCTCACTCGTTCGCCCTCACACCATCGATAACACCTGTCTACATATCTGCATTTACGACACTCACCCGCTATCTACATATATATCACTACTACAGAGAACCAATCTGGCATCTCCTTGCTCTCTTGCACTCCAACCTGTGGTCGCATTTGCCATCTCCACCCTTCCATTCATCCATCCATCAATCTACACCTTGACTTGACCGTACACAATCAATATTCTTCTGGCGACAGCCACCGCAGAAGCCGCTGCCATTTTTGTCTCATCTGCTGTAATTACCATTTCATTGCTAGCCAGCTAGTCAATAGGCCGCTCTTGACTACCAAACAGCCCGACAACGCATTTTGTGCCGTCGTAACACCCCAGTTATAGAATTTCACAGACCGACTACAGTGACCTCTCACAGAACAGCCCAGCCAGCATCTGGACACTGCATCTGGCTGTTTACCTTTTTTTTTTTAATTTTTTTTATAGAGGTGGGAAAAGAACCTCTCGGATCACATCTGTCCCATACATCTCATATTGCACCGCAGCATCGCGTCCGCTAAATTGTGCATACGAGCCTACCCGGGACTACTATCTATTGGTGTTGCTGCGATAGACGCAGCAAGTCTAGAAAGGAAAAAAAAGAAGAAGCCTCCCGTCTGACAGCGCAATATGGCAGGCTTCCAGTTTATCGTCACTGATAATCGCGGCCAGACCCGGCGCGATGACCGCCGCACTATCCGTAGTCAATGCATGAAGGGCAAAAACACCAAGGCAAAGCCTGACGACGCCACCGGCTCTAGTAGTGCTGGCGCTTCATCTTCAGCGGCAGAAGCTCCAGAGTCCAGTGACGTTGATGCCATCGTCGAAGTATCCAATGTCGGTGGTATCACCAGCAGCACAAGCTCCAAGCCAGCTTCTGGCTCATCAAGGCCAAAGGCCTCAGCTCGTAGACGAATCGCTGCTCGTAGGCGCACCGAGTCCCAGGCTAACAAAGCCTCGACCAGCTTTGCGACTGTCCATGAATCCATCGAAACTGATGACGTCGTGCCTATTACGGCTCCGAGTCGCAGGTCACATGCTAATCCCAGGGCAAAGGGCCGGACTGGCGGCACGGGCAAGGCAAAGCTAATTCGAGGAATGGACGGCGCCGATGAGCTGTCAAGGCCCTCAGGCTCTACAGATTTGATATTTGATCCTGATACTATCGCCAGCTTTGCCAGCCAGTTCTCGCCTGTGTCGGAGTCATCGTCGATGAGCCGCAAGTTCTCTTCTATAGCAGCATCATCGCTGTCGCCAGCTACAGATTCAGACGACCCTGACGCCTCTGATAATTTTTTCGGCATGTTGCCCATACGTACACGAACAGCTATATATCCTGACGGGCCGCTGGAGATGACGGATCAACAAAGCGTCACGTATCGTGCCCGTGCTCAAACTCCGGAAATTGAAGCCGCCGTTGTTGCTACTGCTATGCTGCCCGTACGCCGCCTTTGGCCTTGTCTAGCGATGTATCTCTGATGCCATTCGCAGAAATGCTCAGTGCCGACAACCACGAGATTATCCACACTTGTAAGCCTTTTCTCCTTTGATCTGTCTTTGATATACCCTCTTTTCTCTTGCCAGCGCACAATCCGTGCATATCGACCAATCACTGTCGTTAGCTGGGGCTGGTTTCTATAGCTACTGGGACCCTGTGGTGTTTGTCAGACGGACTCTACTGACAGGGCCGGAGTCTACCGGGCCATTCTCGTGATCTTTGTACTTTATTACCGAGATATTTGCTAATACGTTTCACGTAGTCTTTACTGTCGCTCATCATATGGTCTACCCTACCACCATGTTTGTTGACTTTGGGCCTAGCAATACTGTGTGGTTCTCCTGGCTTTTCGAAGACCCTTCTTACCTCCATGCATCACTGGCCTTGATGCTCGGTGTTCGAAATGTGTTGCATGGCCGAAAACACGGAAAGTCTATCTACACCCACGTAGTCGCTTCTTTGCAAGCCTTGCACGCGCGGCTGGAGACGGAAACAGCCACAGGAAGTCCCAGTAATAGCACTGTGGCAGCCGTTCTGTCGCTCATCGTCGTAGCTGATATGCTTGGCGATGAGAACTCTGCAAGAAGTCATTTTAACGGTCTTTGCCGTATTGTCAGCTTGCGTGGAGGTCTCGATGGTTTCCGCAATAATGCAAAGATGCATATCAAGCTGGGCCGCTTTGATCTAGGATGGAGCTTGGATTCGGGCGCTCAGTCCAATTTCATCTCCGGCCCGGTGTCATATAAAAGCATGCACCTACGACCATTACCGCCAGGAATTCATCTTTCAACAGCGTCATCGCCGCTACTGGAACCCACCAGTAGCGTAGCCATCCAAGACCAACGCCTAGTTACCGTTTTTGAGGACATGTACATTCTCTCAGTTCGCGTCAATGCTGTCCACAACTCCAGTGCCCCGAAGCTTACGGATTCCGAATTTCAAGAATATAACGCATCGGTGCAGTATCGCCTGTTGCAGCTCAACGGCGAGCTTCCAAACGAACACGATGAGTGTATTCGTCTAACCCTCTTGGCAGTTCTTGCTACGACATATCCACTGCCCGGAACTCGCGTACGATACCCATTTTTAGCCCACAACCTGCGGATTGCGCTAGTAGCTATAAAACCACCGGATGTTGTCGACGAAAGCGATGTTGTGCCGCAGCTAGACTCGGACAGACGCGATTTACTCATCTGGGCATTGATTGTTGGTGCGCTGGCCGTGTTCGACGTTGATGGACGTTCTTGGATGCATCGTATGTGGCGGCGACTGTCTCCTCCGCGTCAATGGGACGATATGCGCCAAGTGCTAGAACGCTTCGTGTGGTTCCGCGCTCTTCATGACGGTGTCGGCTTACGTGCCTTCAACGGTCTCTGGGCTGCCGCGGACTCTCAATCGATGTCGCTATCACCAGGTATCGGCCTTACTACGACGGATCGATTGCTTGTTGGAACTAGAAGCGAAAGCATCAGCAGCAGCGGTAGTAGCAGCAAGAGTGCGGGAAGTCCTGGCGATGATGTCAGATGGCCTAAGCCAGTGCCTCTGTACGGTGCCAGCTAGCTTTAACCCTAAACCCCAATATTAGACCAGAACTGAGTCAGGGTTTGTGGCTAAGACTCTCTCCTCTTGGCTTAGCACTCATGGGTGAAATGTGGGGGTGACTTCCTTGTCTGACTCAGCAAAAACCACCCACTCTGTAATTAATGTGACTGGGCACGGCAGTTAATTGGACCGTGGGGAAGCAAATCTACTCGCATTTACCTCTCCAATTTCGCATTACATTGGGAATTCAGCATTTGGCTTGGATTTGAAACCTGCATAGTTGGATCTTCTATTTTTGTCACCTTCTCTCATTTACGGCTCGCCTCGCTACCTTTTCTCCATTCCAGCCACTGACTGCTATCATGTCTGCTAACATCGATCTCGTTGACCTGCTGCAACTCACGCCTCCTGCTGAGCGAAGCGAACTATTCACCTCTGTGATCCCGACATTGCTGCGCAGTGTTGCTTCAGTTGCAGATGTCTTGCGCCAAGCACATCACGTGGCTTTGGCCGGTGGAGCCAACTCGTTCGGTGATGACCAGCTAAACGTCGATGTTGCTGCGGAGAATGCCATCCGGGAACTACTCAGCTCTTGCCCCGCCGTGACCACCGTTTCAAGCGAAGAAGACCCAGTCGAGCGCGCGCAAACAGCCGCTGCGAAGAAGGAGGATGAACAGTACACTATTGCCTTTGACCCTCTCGACGGCTCTTCTATCATCGCACCGAATTGGACGGTGGGCGCCATCTATGGCGTTTGGGATGGTGCTACAGCTGTTGGGGTTGATCCTAGCAGCAAACAAGTAGCTTCTATTCTCGGAGTCTTCGGCCCACGCACTACGGCTGTTGTCGCCGTTCGTGTCCCGGGTATGGCCCCGTTATGCTTCGATGTTGGATTGACAGGAACAGGGGCAGATCTCAAGGTGGAAATACTGCGTTCGAATATCAAGTTATTGGATGCTCCGTTCAAGACACGCTATTTCTCGCCGGCCAATCTGCGCTGTGCGAAGGAAAGCGACAAGTATGCACAGCTTATCCAACACTATATTTCCGAGGGGTACACACTACGGTATGCGGGAGGTCTAGTTCCCGATGTCGTACACATCTTAGTCAAGGGCCATGGCGTCTATGTCAACCCTGTGACACCCGGAACCAAAGCTAAACTGCGTGCTCTCTATGAGCTTTTCCCCATGGCACTCATCATGGAGTGTGTAGGTGGTAAGGCATTGAATCCTGCTACTGGAGAGCGTATCTTGGATACACCAGCTAGCGGATGTGGTGACAAGGGAGCTTTCTTGTTTGGTACAACAAAAGAAGTTGATTATGCCATTTCTAAGCTTTTGTAAAAATCTAGTATATTAAGATCAGGGAATAACGATTAATGGGAAACTTCATCCAAACGACATGAACGACTTAAAAATATATTAATATATCACAAAGAAGTATATTGTGCAAAATAAATACACATATTAGCTTTCTCTGCATCATCTGTCCTCCTCACGCTTGATGTAGTAGTGTACATGTATATATATAGCCTTTGATATAAAACTGCTACTGAGGAACCAAATCGAATGCAAATCCATATTCGCTCGGCTTGACCAAGAACTCATCTTTGACACCAGGACCACAAGCAGCAGTTCCCACGCCGGCGACCTTTGCATCTAGTCTAAGCAACGTGGCATCATCCTCGACGAGATCCGTTGGATGTTTCGCCTGCGCGACAGTCTCATCACTCCACCGACCAGCACGGAAGCTGAACTGCGGCTTAGCCCCCCTCCAGTCCTCGACATCCGAAGCATTCACGCGAAGTCCGACGCTTCCGGGAGACGATGAGGTGAGATTGACCCAGCGGGTTTCCATGTGATTTCCGCCTTCCTGAGGCACGTCGTAGTGTGTATGGAGATCACGGACGGACGATGTGTAGACGCCGATGGAGTTGTGGGCTTTCTTGTCGGGATAGCTCTCTCCGGGTCCTAGACCAAAGTAGGAGACGGTGTCGAGTGAAGACGAAAGGCGGAGGTCTAGACCGACCCGGGGGATGTAATCCGGCATGGGACCGCTGAAGGAAGTCTTGACTTTGATGTTAAGCGTGCCAGATGCGGATATGGTGTAACTCGTGAAGACGTTGACGCCCCAGGCAAGAACAGGCGGTGAGTAGTACACCTTGGCTTCAACCACAACAGCATCTTCCTTGACATTGATATCTTGAGAGCGGAGCTGGGGGGTCAGATAAGGCACTCCATATCGTTGCCAGTATGGAAGAGCGACAGGTACATCGTTGTCTGTCCAGGGACGCCAAAGACCAAACTTGAGGGCAGACTTGGTAGTCGGGTCTGAGATTAGCAGCGGGAGGCCGCCTTGAGTCCAGCTAGTCAGTAGACCGGTGACCTTGGAGAAGTTGACGTTGAAATCGGCGCCAATGACTGAGATACAGGCAGTATCCTGCTTGACGCGTAACGGAGCCAGAGAAGAGCGTGTTAGTTTGAATAGAGGAAGAGTAGTAGATGCTGATGGCAGTGTATATGGGAACTGGGCCCAGGCAACATCGTGGCCAGCGGAAGCCCATGAAGTAGTTTGTTTTTGCCGAAAGACTACTTTGAGGAAAAGCTCATTGTCTTCATCTTTTTGTGCGACGGTAAAGGCTGGAAGCTTGATGTTTCCAGTGCCTCTTGGTGGGATTGGAGCAAGCTGCAAAGTTCCAGACGAAACAACGATTGACGATCTACGGGCTAGTTAGTATAGCGATTCTGATTCCTGGATACGTCGTATGTGGTTTCTAACTACTTACCGAGCATCTACTTGTTCGAGCGCATACTCGATGAATAGGTGGTCTGTATCGATATAATCGTAGCGGCTCTCAACTACGAGGCTTCCGTCTTCTAAGCGGCACACCAATGGCTGATAAGCACGTTTCAGGGCATGGAGTCCTGGAGTAGGGTCATGCTTGCTGTTGACTAGACCATCCATAACGAACGTGCCATCGTTGGGGAAGTCACCAAAGTCGCCGCCATAGCCATAGAATCCAGCATCAGGCTTCCACAGGCCATGGTTAGCCCATTCCCAGATATACCCGCCCTGTAGACGGGGGTATTTCTCAAACAGTTCAAGGTAGTCCGGAAGCCAGCCGGGGCCGTTTCCCATAGCGTGGGCATATTCACAGAGAACGACTGGCTTGGCCCAAGAGCCGTCTGGCTGGACACCGGTCTGCTCCACAAACTTGGTCAGGAGATCAATGGATGGATACATATAAGAGTACATATCTGCGGTCTTGGCCTCGGCATCGCCCTCATAGTGGACGGGCCGGTCGTCGAAGCTGCGCGCAAACTCAGCCATGGCGACGTGGTTCTGGCCGTAAAAGGCCTCGTTACCCAGCGACCAGATAATCACAGAGGCGTGGTTGCGATCACGGTGCATCATGGCCTTGATACGGCTTACATAAGCCTCCTTCCACAGCGGATTATCCGACGTCCACTGGCCCGCCGTGGGGAAGACGAGACGCTTGCGAGTCTCGTAGTCCTCACCCTCGGGAATATCTCTGGGGCGAGCAACGGCGTCGTAGAAGCCGTGGCATTCTAGATCTGTCTCATCCATGACCCAGAGACCTAGCTCGTCGCAGGCAGCGAGAAGCGCCGGTGGCGGCGGGTAGTGTGAAGTACGCAGGGCATTCACGTTGTGGGATTTCATGAGATGTAGATCGCGTAACATGAAGGCGGGCGGCACGGCGCGGCCAAAGAGGGGGTGGTGATCGTGACGGTTGACACCGCGAAGACGTAGCGGGACGCCATTGACGGTGATGAGGCCGCCGAGAATCTCGACTTTACGGAACCCATGGCGCTGCGTTATAGTGTGAGGAGACGATCCGGGCGTCTTGAGCGTCAGTTTGACAGTGTAGAGCACGGGCGTCTCGGCAGTCCATCTAGCAGGCGCTTTGATCGGAATACTAGCTTTCACTGCCGTGGCCTTGTCAGCCACTGGAACAGACTTCGATGCCACCAGCACGCCGTTTTTATCTTCGACACTGATGTCGACGTCGCCGCCGGTGACATTAAGCAGCACTTCTGCCTTAAGAGTGGCATCAGTGTATGTAGCATCGAAGTCAGTGGTCAGCGAGAAGTCCTCGATGCGCACGTCCGGAAGCCACAGGAGATGGACATCTCTGAAGATGCCCGAGAGCCACCACTGATCCTGATCTTCAACGTACGAGCCATCGCTCCACTGATACACACGCAGCCAAATCTCGTTCTCGCGCTCACGCTGGAGCAGAGACGTCACATCGAACTCGGCGGCATTGCGCGACTCCTGGGCGTATCCGACCTCGACGCCGTTAACCCAGAGATGATAGGCCGAGTCGACGCCCTCGAACCGTAAGCGCAGCTGCCCATGTTTCGGCCATGACTGTGGCACGAAGACGCTGCGCCTATAGCTTCCCGTCGGGTTCAAAGAGGGCACAAATGGCGGCGCCGTAGGAAACGGAAACTGCACGTTGGTGTAGTGCGGGTGGCCGTGGCCGTTCAGTTGCCAGTGGCCTGGCACGGGGATCGTTCCCCATTTCACGGCCTCCTCTGTCGCAGCTTCTTTGGCCACGGGACTCGGTGCCTCCGCGGGCGATTTGGCATAGTGGAAGGCCCAGGTGCCGTTGAGCAGGAGTGACTCGGCTGGAATGTGGTACGCTCGGGCAGGAAGGCGCCGCGGCGGAAGACGGCCGGGTTCTGGTAGTCTTGATCGCCAGCAAGATAGATGCGTTTCATGTCGTCACTGGCCATTGTAGTCATTGTTAGTCCACTAGTATAGTCTGTGTATCGACAGTCTAGATCAGGTATCTGGCCAATGCAGTTAGCATGGGCTTCCGGCATTCAAATACCGAGAAAATATCAGCGCCGCGCCATTATTACAAGCAAATATCGATGTCATAATCTCTCGATTCGTTCTTCTTGTTCCTGTCGCCCTTGTCCTGTCTCAAATACTACTTCAGGCTCCAACGGCCTCGCTTATACTTGTCACTGCGACACGGCATACAATTGGTGCGGGGTTAAAGCAGCTGGTTCAACGTTGCACTAACACGCTAACTAAGACGCACTAATACATATACATGTGTATTCCAGGCCCTGGAATCCCGCCTGGAGAACAAAGAACGAAAAATTAGTCTGGAGAACCTAAAAAGCCATCATCAGATTATCCAGGAAAATGGACGGCCGGGCTTCGCCAACGACTGGCCGGCTAGTTTGTAGCCGCGACACGCTGATTGGAGAGGCTAATGCATGCTGGGATTTCGATCGACATCATGATCTATGTCGGCTATTCGTTCATGTCGCCCCAAGCCGATGACACCAAGATTACAACTACATATACAGTTGGAGAACACGCTATCTCATGCTTTTCCTCTTGTAGTCTCCTGTCACTCTCGCTGTAACTTTGTGCATGTGAAAAAGTGAAAAAGACAAAGTCTCGATGATGACATGATGTGATTACAAGATCCAAACAGCGTCTATTGTCGGCTATCATAAGTGTTGGAGAGTCTAGAGGACGCGGCTATTGTAACCTTTTCCAGGATACATGGTATCTCAATCTCAATTACCAGGATTCTATACTTCGTCTCCACCAAAGATCTATGATCCGTTCTATATGACTAACGACAGTTTGAAGAGACTTGTCTGTATTTTCCAAACCTTTGATGCACGGCAAGATAGAGCTAGCTTGCCCATATGGTTCCCGGCAACTTTCTTACTATCTAGCTTTCCCGCCATCTATGATCTTCCCAGAATTACCCCATTCATGCGTGCCGCCGTCATCATTAATGGGCCAATAGAACGATGTAGTTGACGGGAGATACTCTAATCCGTTTTAGTACAGATTTCCAGATTCAGCTAGTCTGTATGCCAGAAATGCATCGTGGGGAGAGCAGGACCCAAGATATCCTGGGGAAGCCTGTAGAGTAAAGGTCCAAAGGGTCACCGAGAGAAGATAGTGTCTATATCCCGGCTATTAAGGCATCCAGGTAGTGAGTCGATACTAGAGGTCATGTGTGATAATAGACATGCTATATCAGGCTAGATACACATTAATGGCATGTTAATGTTCTCGTTCATTATATGTATGGACACAAACGTTAATATAAAGAGTATGATGGCCGGAAACCACACAGTATCATTCTTCGTTTAGTTTCTCGTTCTTGTCCGAGGATCTGATCTTGTGATTTCCTATTCTATCTTATTCTAGTTTTGTCTAATACCTTCGAAGCAAGAGCCGTAGCTCTTATACAGTCGGACAACCGTTTTCCCATATCGGCCATGTCCCTATCCGAGAAACAGCTCGAGGCGGCTTCTCACCATGAGGTCGTCTCAGAGACAGAACGTCGCTCGGTTGAGGAGATCAAGAGGCTTTCGAACGAGGCCGATGCTATCAAATACAAACCATTCACGTGGTCTTTATTCCGACTTTACCTGGTTCTCCTTATATCCTATCTCAATGGATGCATGAACGGTTATGAGTAAGTTCTATCTAAAGTCAATAATGCTTCCTATCCGGGATTCTTGACGCTGATCCAGATAAACAGTGGGAGTCTCATGTCTGGGTTAAACGGCATGACCTCATATCAACAGTTCTTCCATAAAGAGGTTATTGACAGTAGCACCGGCATTGTTGTAAGTGTATCTATATACTTCTCTTCTTATGTTGGCCATGTATTAAACAGCTTATAGTTTGCCATGTACCCCATTGGGACCCTTAGTGCCCTCCCATTCACAGGACCAATCTCGGATATCAAAGGCCGCAGATGGGGCATGTTCACGGGCTCTCTAATTGTCGTCATCGGCACCATTGTGCAAGCCCTAGCCATCACCCGCGGCCAGTTTCTCGGTGGCCGTTTCCTCTTAGGGTTTGGAGTCAGCTTCTGCTCGGTTGCCGGCCCGACATATGCCAGTGAAATGTCCCATCCCAAGTGGCGCGGAAGTAAGTGCTCTCCATTTTCCCTCTCGCCATATCTCTCTTTCAACCACCAGCCAGTCATCATCGTGTTTGTAACTAAGCTCTGTTTTGTCTATAATAGCTTTGACGGGTCTCTACAACTGTACCTGGTATATCGGCTCCATCATCGCGTCCTGGACGGTCTACGGCACATCATATCTAACAACAACCAAGGCATGGACGATTCCAGTTTGGCTACAGATGGCCACTTCGGGCATCATTCTAGTCTTCGCTTTGTTCCTGCCTGAATCCCCACGCTGGCTCGCATCCAAGGGACGCTACGAAGAGGCCGAGGCAATCCTAGCCAAGTATCACGGATCTGGCGAGGCCAGTCATCCCATAGTCAGACTCCAGATGGCCGAGATGAAAGCCCAGATCAGCACCAAGAAGGAAGATAACACGTGGTGGGACTACCGCGGTCTTTGGACGACCCGTTCGGCACGCCGACGCCTTATCTGCGTACTCGGTATGGCCTGCTTCGGCCAGCTCAGTGGCAACTCGCTATCATCGTACTATATGAGCGCAGTATTGACTACGGCCGGCATCACCGATGAAAAGAAGATCCTGTCAATCAACGCCATCAATCCCGTTCTCAGCTTCATCGCTGCTATCACCGGCGCTCGCCTGACCGACGTTGTAGGACGGCGACCTCTGCTTATCTACACACTGGCTTTTTGCGTGCTGTGTTTTGCGGCACTGACGGCAACTAGCACTCTCGCTAATGCAGCTGCCGGTACAGATACAGCCGATGGCAACAAGACTGCTGCCAATGCTAGTGTGGCTCTAATGCTTCTGTTTGGCATCGTCTTTTCGATTGGCTGGACGCCATTGCAGAGCATGTATATCGCCGAGACACTGGACACCAACATGCGAGCCAAGGGAACTGCTCTGGGCAACTTTGCGTCAGCTGTGTCTTCCATCATCATCCAGTATTCGTCTGGTCCGGCATTCATGCACATCAAGTCCTATTTCTATCTGGTCTTTGTGGTCTGGGACATAATCGAGCTGGTTGTAGTTTACTTCTTCTGGCCCGAGACTAAGGGCAGAACTCTTGAAGAACTTGAGGAGGTTTTCCAGGCGCCTAATCCGGTCACAAAAAGTCTCGAAAAGAAGAATGTAGTAGCTATTGTGGGGGGTACTAGTACTTGATTGCTTATGGATAACATTAGGGTTATGATATTTACTTGTTCTAGGCTAGTAGGATGTTACTTCAATATACATCTTGTTTCATCAAACATTACATAAATATACCACATTACAATCTTCATATAAACCAAGTGTTGATATGACAATTTGAGATATTCACAAAGTTTGAAATGATATGTAGAGAAAAGAGTTCATAACAGCTACGTACGTCTGAGCATCGATCGATGTACAGCTACGTACGTCTGAGCATCGATCGATGTACAGCTACGTACGTCTGAGCATCGATCGATGTACAGCTACGTACGTCTGAGCATCGATCGA
>RHDR01000157.1:0-52291 GCA_009806295.1 Davidsoniella neocaledoniae
CACAGAGCAAACAAAGAAGAACAGATCAGGTCAGAACTGTTGTTCTGGCATAAACTATGACACCAATACAGGCTGCTACTTCATGGCACCAGCACAAACCAAATGTATCAGCTAACTAATCCACTCTGCTTTTCATCTTCATCATTAGGGTTTAGTCTGCCTTTGCCTTGGTTTAGCTAAGTTAAGCTAATTTTGACCTTAGGCTCTTACTGGCGGGCCCAAACGCGAAGCTATCTTTCGTACATGTATATATCCGTCAAGTCGAAAGGATCGTCCAAGCGTTACATCCCGCATAATCACGTGATGAAATGTATACCGTTAACCCCAGAATTCAGTACTACCTACCGATCATTTGACGACAGCGCTGAAAATGCGGCTCTGCGTATTTGCGATAACCCCTCAAAAATTAAAAGAATTGCCGTGAATAGTCATCTGTATCTTCCTCTTCCGTTCTATTGCTCCATGCATCGAAGGCACCTTGCCGTAGCAGGACTGCGTCGGTGTTTAGCGCCGTCGCCCACTAATACTAATCTCAAAACGACGTCATCCGCCATCAGATCCGTCAGCCAACTATCTGTAGCTTCTTCTTGGAGACATTTGCCAGCTCGCCCTTCTGCGACTTCAGAGTCCCTCCTTGCAGCAGCAACAGCAGCAAGCAAACGCTGTTTTGGAACAAGTCTGCCCTTGGCTGACATCCCTGCAGTACCGGAATCACAGCCGATCGAGGTCGACAGCAGCATCTCTGAACCGGAACTAGACAGACTCACTAACTCTCTTGAGGATGAATCCCACTTTGCCACAGACGATCATGTGGGAGGCACAGTAGAACCTCTGACAGAGACCTCGAGTCTCGGCGGAGCTCCAGACTCTAATCAAGACATTGTGCGGTCTTCATCGCATATGCAGCTCCCCAAACTCGATGCCTATGACATAATCTCCACAAGGCCACCGTATGTAGAGTTGTCACAGGTCAAACTTGCGACTATCTATGAAGCCTTTCAACATCTTCGCGGGCGCATAAACTCGCTGTCACGTGTCGCCGCATTCTTGGAGCATATCATAGTTCACCGCACGACAAAGCTCAAATTCTACCACTACAATCTCTTGATCGAGTCATTGGCTGATCGCCAAGGTTCAGCGCAGGCTTTACGAAACCTGATATATGAGATGAAAGAGCTAGGAATCAAACCGAAGCCATTGATGTACCATAATATGCTGGCTGTAAGTCGTCATAGCCTTGATACAGTTTGGAAAGTGTAACTGCGGATCGTCTAACCTATTTCAGTGTCTCGCTATTCATCCCGATTATTCCCTTCGCAATTTAATATTGAGAGAAATGCGCGACACATGGACTCCGAAAACCTCTCTCAATGAATGTTTTGTTATTATCGGCTTGTTACGAGACGGGCAATACGAAATGGCGCTCGACAAACTCGAAGAAACGATAAACAACCACGTGTATATCCCACCATGGGTCTTTGAAGTATTCACTGTGGTATTCTCCAACCTAGGCTTCCTCGACGAAGCCTACCAGCTCATATTCTACCGCTTAAAGCCAAGCTTCCGGCATCCACCGCCAGACTACATACTTCATATGCTAGAGACGTTCAGCCAGGGATACCACTACGAGGGCACAAAGCTGCTGTGGAATAAAACTATTAAAACAAATCGTCTGCACCCGTCAGATCCCGTGATTCAGCATGTGATTCACACGGGGGCTCGATTTGGAGATCCACAGCTTATCCTCCAAGCCATGGACATACTTGCGATGCGCGGAACAAAAGTAAACTTGGCCCAGTACGAGCCTTTGCTGGACTGCTACTCCTTAATCGGCGATATGGAAAATGTCGTCAAGGTCCTAACCCTCATGAACCGCATGGATATCAAGCCACGGCGACCGAGTACTCGTGGCTTATATGCCGCCTTGAAGAATGATGCGAAGCTCGTGCCCAAGCTTTCAGCAGCCCTAGAAGCAGCCGATGACGTCCCCATATCCGCCGTCAACGTCTTGCTAGAAGCTTTCCACGCACATTCAGAGTACGGAGGTGCTCTGGATGTCTACCACTCTATCAGCAACTACACCAACGAATCTGCCACATCCGAGACCTTTGGATACCTGATCGACCTAGCTCAAAAGCCCAGTCATATTCTATATCTCGCCGATGAAGCCAACATGATAATCCCCGTGCTCAAGATCCGCACTACGCTTCTCCACAAACTCGCTGTCACATGCGCCAATGCCGAGAAGTTAGACTTGGCTATGAAATATTTCACACGCGTCGACGAAGAGTGGCGCTCCATGGTTAGCAAGGAGCAAATGAAACACATGAAGAACGCCTACCGCGAGACGTTCCAGATAGTCTTCCGCACCATGCTGAAAGCACGGGATTATCGTGCAGCCATGGTGTTGTTTATAGGAAAGAATCGTATGAGTATCCTAGGTGCTGGCTTACGCCGTGAACTTGACGCAAATTGGCCTGAAATATGGCAGGAGATGAGAGATGCCAAGAAGACTGATATCTTGGAACGCATTGGTAGCGAGGATGGGAGTTTTGAGTCTTCTCTGCCGATAGGTGGTGAGGTGGCGGTGAATATGCCGTCGTCATTGGAGGAATTGGATATCATGTATGAACGACTGAATCCGACTTATGCCCAGGAAACGGCGGTCGGTGAGGATATCGTGGTAGGTGACGATACAAAGGCGCACAACAACTCGACAGTCCTGTAAGAGGGACCGAGCTTGGTGTGAAGAACAGCCTGCCATGTACAAAATAAAAACAGACTTTAACGTAGATATTCGCCTTCGAATGGCATCACATGTATAATATTGAAATAAATAAGATCATATAACAATCATGGCTCTAGTCCACTGATGAAGTCCTATTCTATGTAACCTTGTTCTGTTGTTCTTTTGATTCATGGATATTATAGAGCTAGTTAGTTATAAAGATGTAGTCCAATATAGATTAAAAGGCTACCACGACGACCACAATGTTGAATGCTAATAATATACTCGACGGATAATTTTCTATTTTGTCCGGGCCTTTTTTGAGCCATTGGGCAAAGGCAAATTTTGACTAGTAATGTTGCAATTTTGCCGGGCGTTTTTTTATTTCCAGATTCAGATTCGGCAGTGGTGGTTAAAGGCGTGATAGATGGTGCTATAATTTCCGCACGGATATCTGATACGGATTTGTGCATTAGAGTGTGTTGGTAAATGACATTGATATTGCTCTGAGGACGAGTAAAGACGATGCTGATTGAGCCGCAACAATCGTATGCTGGGCGGTCTTGATATGGAATTAGTATACTTGGATCTACATTTGTGGCATTTACCGTGGACTTACTCTCAAGCGTCTCGGATGGTTTATGAAGACATTCCACTATCGCGGGTTTAAATTTTTCTGCTTTTTTGCTTATGCCAGGCCTGC
Source organism: Davidsoniella neocaledoniae (assembly GCA_009806295.1). NCBI lineage: Eukaryota > Fungi > Ascomycota > Sordariomycetes > Microascales > Ceratocystidaceae > Davidsoniella > Davidsoniella neocaledoniae. Next base: position 3,432 of record RHDR01000157.1, read on the forward strand.
AGAGACTGATTACAGGTGAACATGAGGGCCATCGACTGATCATTTTGATAGTCTTCTCGAGGACCCATGAACAGCCATCGATTGCGCTAATTTGAGCCACAACATGATGAGCAATTTGGCTACTACTAAACTGTGATTGGTCCATGATGGCCTCTAAAGTATACATCAGAGGCGCACTATCGTGAGATGCGAAAGCCGGCTGATTGGTAGGGGTGTATTTCATGGCGGGATCGATGGAATGAGGGTTGGGGATGTAAAATATCGTGTCTGGTGTGAACTGGAAATTGACGCCAATGTGCATGACGCGTGTAGGCGTACAGTTGGTTTTGATCAAGGCGCCCAGCTTGAGTTGAAGTGCTTCAACTGAGATGCACATGGCGGTGCATGATGTCGGATCTTGATACATCGCAAACAGATCTAGGCTATTATTCTTGTGATAAACATCGTCGCCGTGGTTGTTATTAGGATTGCTGAGCTTGACGCGATCACTCAGTATCAAACTGCTCTACGTGCAGTATGCAGTACAACTGAGAGCTGGCTTCAGTATTTGTATAATGAATGTATTATAGAGATGCTAGGAATAATCATGTTTCTAATTCTGTTGATCGAATATCGGAATAACAAGATAGAAAGTAAATTGCACAGGTGTTTGTGAACCATATGTGCATGTACATATTATGAAGTACAATTTACTCATGCAACGCCCCACAAGATTCTCTTGATAGAATATTGTGGGCGTTGCACGAGTATATAGTGATGTAAATAAACAAACCAGATTCAAATAGCGTTTTGCTGTGGCGCTTAATAATATAAATAATGGCGCCAATTGAAGCATTTCCAAATTGGGCTTAATTGAAAATCAGAGCTCAAAATTGATTACAATTGTGCTATGTAATTATGCATGATAAAAATAGTTACCTATCCCCTGTTATTTACATATGTAGTTACTATCTTGAACCTTTTTCGTGCTGCTCTTTTTTTCTCCCTTATTTTGTGTTAGCCTGATATACACGAGATGTATCAATACTTGCTTATATCTGATTAAGTAGCATCAGCCCTGTACATCAATGAGCTCATGATATACAAACCGACTAGCTAGAGAAAGACGGAGAGTTGAATTGTTATGATTCTATTTTCTAGCTCCATAACCCGAGAGCAAGACATTTCCTCTAACATTATCACCATTCATCATCAACAACTTAGCATGATGTTCATGTAACGCAGAGTAAAATTTTCCTGGATTAGCGTTGCCAAAATAGCAAGAAAAACATGGTCTTGAATAGACAGAGAGTGGAACGGAGACGACGAGATGGGCCGATACTACGTGTTAGTGCTCTAGAATCCCCAGAACGCTTATACCGAAGTATAAATAGAGCCCGACAGAGTCGACTGACACGAGTATACATTTGTATGTAGATGCACGTCCTTGTTTCGTTTTGGCGTTGTCATTTCTCGGGTAATCACTCAGAAATTATCCGTACAAAAGCAAAGATTTTCACACTATGAATTAGATACATAATACGAATTGACCATATAGAAATACATCTGTACATGATTGTATAATTAGTTATAGTTTTATCCATTCTTATTTTGGAGGTAGTTATGCCTGCCGGTAACATCTTCATAACTCTATAGCTCCATAAGATTAATGAATTAAAAAATGCCTGCCGGTATTAAGGTGGTCTTCAAAAATTAGTTGTTTTCCACTTTTTGTTTTTTTTTTTAGACAATTTTTATTTATTTATTTTGACAACAGATATCATCAATCTCATAATCAAATCAAATCAAATATCACCAATTTCGATGCAAATACAACTAACTGTCAGAATCACCAAAATTGTTAAAACTTTTCAAGAAATTTACGCTAAATAGTAATCGGAATAAAGACAGCTTATGAATAAGCCAAACTACATTTGAAAATATTATCTATTTTCCTTCTATTCTAGGATAAATGCATTGCATAAGTTTCTAGAATCTTACATGTATAGTAAAAACGCATCTTTTAGCTATATGTATTTGATTTCCCTCATTATCATTATCTCTCGCATCTGCTCTGGCTATATTTGTCTATGACATTGAGCATCGTCCGAAGTTATGTTCCCGAAACCCGTAGCTGGGTAGGGTGTTTTTTTTTTTTGGCTGGCTGGCTGGCTGGCAGTATAGCGTTATTAACATGCGTTACCTCGACAGTGGGACAACCTTAAACTTACACCTCCTATTTAGATATCTACTATTTTTCCATAGAGCTGACCTAGTTGTACATACATACATCCAGAGGAGTCTTACACAATGCCTTCGAGCCACCAGTTTATCTAAATCTAGACCAAGACTAGAGAGGTAACAATAAAAGTAAATAAAGAACAAGTCATTATAATATTCTTTGTCTGTAGGAAGTGTGGCAGGGGCAACAACAAAGAAGCTCCGAAAAGGAAGCTAGCAGATTTCAAAAGTTAGAGATGAAAAGACTTGAACGGACCAAACCAGCAGCGGTGCAAGGCCCATGCAAGAAAGAAAACAGCTCATATTGTGCTGACATAGAGAAAAGAAGGGTAAGAAAGACGGAGAATCGGATGAATAACAGCCATTGGTTCAATAGCATGTAAGCTCTGACATCCTCTTGACAATATGGCTAAGCTTTCGGCAAAGATATCATGGCGTTGTCCGGATAGTCTTGTGTATGAGTGAGACCCAAACTATGCAAAGTAGAAAGTAGACAGTAATGAACTCAAGAAAAGAAAATATATAAAGACAGTCGACGTCCTCTATATAATCCAAACAAGATATCTCTTCTCTATCACTCACCATCACTCATCCTCGCTCTCTCAACCCTCATCATTGTCTCAACATTACTTAATAACTCTTCTTCATCTTAACATCAAACGATCCCCCCCCCTTTCGCAAAAATGAAGTCCTTCGCCATTACCGCTCTTTTCGCTGCCTCCATGGCCGTTGCTGCTCCCGCTCCGGAGGGCACTACTCCTGCTTTCGCTTCTCCTTCGAAGACTTCTTTTCCTATCCTAACTACTGGTGCTCCTAACCCGAACAAGTGTGTCCCTGGCACCTACAAGTGTGCGGTCGGCACGAGCCCGGGCTCCTATGGCTGGGCTACCTGCAGCGTTCTAGGTTTCTGGGTGGTAAGTTTTTTTTCTCTTCTTAACATTCCCCCTTTTGATACTGCTAGGCTGTATATTCTTTCTTCAAGTAGAAACATATTTCAAGTTACAATTAGAGAAATTCCATAGACTAATACTGCATGCTTTTGCTCAATATAGTTCAGCGGTGACTGCCCTCCTAACACCTCTTGCTTCCTCAACGAGGCAAACCAGTCGCCTTACTGCTTGTAAGCAGTCACAAGTAACCACATTAGGCGCTTGCTGCTTTGTGTATGCTTAGTACTCGCCTCATTGCATAACGATTCTCTTATCAGAGAACGATCGCATTACGCCAATTAGCATTGCATAATAGAAATATCTTGAAGGATATAGCTTGATTGGAGCATCATCATAGGCTGAGAAGAGGGGAGAATGAATTCAGTTGGAAATTCTCATATCATATTATACATTGCATCATTATTACATTATATATTTCATTATCATCAGACAAGACATCTGTGAATCACCAAGTATATAAACATCTCACCAAGACACAAGCGTACTACCATGTGTAACATATCACATAACTATGTAGCTTTCTACCTAGTAACTTGAGACTAATGGAGCTATTCCCCTGACTACCTAAAATCTAGCGAGTATCCAACCATTGTTCCAACTTGCTAATAAGATCTGCCTTGCGGCCCTGGGGCGCGATTCCCCGCATTACCAAGTTATCTTTCAGGTGACCAACAGTCATCCGTTGAATAGTACCAGATTCGACAGCATCTCTGAGTTGCTTATCAGATATGTTATTGGGCTTGTCATCGGTTGGCGTTCTGCCACGCTTCCGAGGGGCGTCATCATCGGCCTCATGCTCTCGCTTGACAGCCCTTAAACCTTGAGGACCTGCTGACTTGACAAGATCATTTATCTCTTGGAAAAGGCCACCAACACGCTTGTTCATGGCGCGATATCTAGGTATGGTAGAATCTTCGGGCTTTGAGGGGAGTTCTTCATCCAGAGCCATACACTGCAAAATCCGGTAATGCCATTGGAGTTGAGGGTTAGGATATTTCGACGGGTCATACCGTAATCCAGGTAGCCAGAGATTTTCGACCACTTTAGACATATCTTCGGTCACTTTTTCCGGTTTGGGGATAGAGAATAGACGGATATCTGGTCCTGATCGGATATCATCAGCGAATGGCAGCTGGTGCAACCACAGGCCACTCGGGACGTATGTGTTTCCGGTGGACTCATCAATTGCTTCTTGAGATGGCACCAGAGCGAAGATTCCCGGGCGAGCGTTGGTACGAGTGACTGCCCATACTATGCCGACCTTGTCATCTTTGAGAAGTTTTTTCCAAAGTGCGGCAAATACACGGGTAGATCCCACATAGTTGGTCTCGTTTGGATACAAAAATGTTGCTTTCTTGACAGAAGCCCAGAAAGGTATACATGCTCGTGGCTTGAAACCAAGAATACGAATCACAGGCGAGCCAAAGTTTCTAAGCTCTTTCTGTTCCTCTGGTGTGAAATAAACGTATTCTCCGCCAAACTTGTATGCCTTTCTGGTTTCGGACTTATCAACAGTTTCGGCAGTGTCTTGTAGATACTTTGAAGTTGAGCCCTTGGCCATCTTCGGTTTTTCATCGTCCAAGTAGATGTAGCAAGTTCGTTGTGGCTCTTGTTTTTGGAGAACATTGTAGCCAGATACAGTAATTGTAAGGCCCGGAGCAATAACAAGAGGGAGCCCACTGAACAAAGCTCGTTTAGCTACCTGCTTGCTGGTGATATTGGAGATGAGCGACTTGAGAAGGGTCAGTCCATCTCCTGATTTAGACATCAAAATATCAGTCGAGGCGCTCTCTTCGGAGAAGTCGCGGTATATCATATCCTGAATCATGGTTAGTCAGAAAAGCAGCTAATAAACTATGTATCGACGGGTACTCACATCATAGAACTTGTTCATGTTGAAGATAGAGCCATCTCCGATGATGGGGAATAGCTCGATGACGACACCTAAATCATACAAATCTTTGGCACGTACAGCAGCAGCAGACTTGGCCTGTTTGTCACCCGGATGCGGATCATCATCGTCTGTGATGACGAACAAGCGTCTACTGTTGAAGTTTGGGGCTCTAGTAGTGAAGATTTGGTTGGCGCAGAATAGGACATTGGCCATCGAAACGCTGGCATCTTCAACAGGCTTTAGGATATCATCTTTGTCTTGTTCCACGAGCTTTCTAATAGATTTGACATCCTCTGCGGCTGGGATATCCAGATCTGTATAGACGTAGCAGTGTGGATATACCTGGCCTGCACGGCCGTCCTCCTCGGGATAATGAGACTTTTCAGTGCCAAATAACAGTATGCCCATCATATCCCTTGGGTTTGAAATAATGCGCTGCTCCATAAGATACGACGCACATTTTAGGGTCGCCAACACTGCGCTATCAGTATCTGCTTTCTTCGAGTCTGAGGGTGGCGGAAGCTTAAGCATTGAGTGGCTGACATTGATAGCAATTATAACAGCATCTTTTTGAGTTTTGTAGTTCTAATAGTAGTTAGATATCATGCATATAATCAGTTATTGAAGTTGAGGTCATACATCATAATTGATTTCTTCGTTTTCGTCGTCATTGTCAGCTCTAAAATCATCTGCCATTGTGGGACGTTCACAGGGGCCCTTCTTAGGGTATACCGCGGAGAATATCAAGCAAAATCCAAAGAGAACAGCAGTAAAACGAGGCTTACTGATATGCACTGAAGTAAAATGGTAATGTTGATGGAATGGCAATGGGATGGTGATTAAATTCACTTCGAAAGCTAAAGGTCAATACAAATGTTGGCTTGCTATCATTCGACTTTGGCTTAAAAAGTACAACTTACAGCGCTGACAGGAAACTCACGCGCCATCACGTGACTCCGATTCAGGCACCAGCTACCTGCCTGCATAGAAGTAAGTTCACCGCCTAACGGATGGGATAGCTAGCTTAAGAGCTGATCCACCGAGTATTTACTGCCATGGAGAAGGTATCCATAAAAGCCGAGAACTCAGCCAATCATAGAGATTGCGTTGGACAGCTTCCTAGTTCCACGAAACATGACTTGACAGAAGATGGAGAGATGGACAGGTCTTTATTTTTTTCTATTCCTTGTTGGGTCGTCAAACAGGCGACTCAATTAGTGCTGAAGCAAAAGCTCTAGAACGTTCAGACTTTTAGACCCCGACTTCCTATAACTAATTTATTTGCTTGTAAATTACTGAATTCTGTAACTCAGCACGGGCATCACTAGCATCTTCAAACTCCGACTATTCGTAACCGGATTTACAACTACATGTATTTATATATCTGTACACGAACACACTTCGAGTTCCCTTTCTTTTCTCTTTGTTTTGCAAACATACAACATAGACAATTCCCGGCATAACTGTGACGGTCGATCTTGCTGTGCTTTGCATTTGTTTGTTCATCGCTCGTCTCAATCTCATTTCTTTTGTTTGATACCACTCTCTGTATCTTTAATACTACTTTCACAATGTCCTATCTTTCGCTGGCCTCCAGAGGTACTTCTCTTAGACTGGGCCAAAATCTGGCTAGGCCTATGTCTCTAGTCGCCGGCCGGAGATATCTAGCTACGCATCACAATGGTACTCTACCACCCGTCACACAAGACAGAGTAGGCTCTAAGGGCCCGACGGCCATGGTGTTTCTGAATATGGGTGGCCCGTCGACTCTCAACGAGGTTGGCGATTTTCTCAGTCGTCTGTTTGTATGGAAAATTCTATTCTCTCCATGACGTCAATATTACGACTGGGGCTTGTTTTTTTTTGATTTTTTTTTCTGGCCAGGAAGTACTAACACGATCCTTAAGGCCGATGCAGACCTTATCCCCTTAGGTCGCCTACAGGGTTACTTGGGCCCTCTAATATCCAAACGCCGCACACCAAAAATCCAGAAGCAATATGCTGAGATCGGTGGCGGCTCGCCCATTCGTAAATGGTCCGAATATCAGGCTGAGGAGATGTGCAAGCTTTTGGACAAGATGTCGCCTGAGACGGCGCCACACAAGCCATACGTTGCGTTTCGATATGCGGCTCCTTTAACCGAGGAGATGTACCAGAGACTGTTCGACGATGGATTCGGCAAGGGCCGTGGAGGCCGCGCGGTTGCTTTTACGCAGTATCCTCAGTATTCGTGCTCTACCACTGGCAGTAGCTTGAACGAACTATGGAAGTGGCGGCAGCGACTGGAGGGCAAAGACGCTGATGGCAACCCCGTGAGCACCGAAGGCTCTATTCAGTGGAGTGTCATTGACCGGTGGCCAGCTCACTCAGGCTTAGTCGAGGCGTTTGCCCAGAACATCGAACAGAAGCTTCTCGAGTATCCCGAGGAGAGACGGAAGGACGTTGTCATCTTGTTTTCGGCCCACAGTCTACCTATGACAGTCGTTAACAGAGGCGACCCATACCCCGCTGAAGTAGCTGCGACGGTCTACGCTGTGATGCAGCGCCTCAAGTTCTCAAACCCTTACCGCTTGTGCTGGCAGTCCCAAGTCGGTCCGCAGCCATGGCTTGGTCCCCAAACTGCCATGTCCGTTGAAGAATACTGTAAACGCGGCCAGACAGACCTTGTACTAGTGCCGATTGCATTCACATCTGATCATATCGAAACTCTGTTCGAGCTAGACAAAGAGGTTATCGGAGAATCAGGCCACGAGGACACGGTCAAGAGAGTAGAGTCTCTGAATGGAAGCCCAGTGTTCATCAAGGCTTTGGCTGATATTGCGCTGGAGCATCTACAGCATGGATCCTCGACTTCTTCACAACTACAGATGAGATGCCCTGGCTGCACGAGTCTCAAGTGTGCAGAGTCGAAGAAATTCTACCAGGCCCAACAAACTTTACTTGCATAATTAGACAATATGGCTGTGCTGAGTTTCGCGGCAGACGACAACTAGAAAGAGCCTATAGAAAACCTTTTGCAAAACTTTAACATAGGCAAAGGCAAAAGGTATTTTAAGAAATCTTAGAAACCTAGACACGACAAAAGGCACGTGGATCCAGAAGATAAATATCAAAAAGTGAAGTAAGGGTTACAATGAGCTTCTACATTTAGCTATAATCCTTACTTTGTTTCAAAAAAAAAAAACACTTGAAAACATCTCTTTCTTACGTATAACTAATGTGTGACAAGTCTATTTCATAATGCATAACTATATGTATCTACAATAAAGTCCTAACCGAAGATCAAAAACTAGCGAAAACTAAAAACAAAGAGGGCAATGAATGGCAAACGTCTAAATAAGAATTGTAGTAGGAACAGTAGGTTCAGCTACAGGTGCTGATACATAATAGAAAAATAGCTAGTTATAGCAAAAACTATGATGGAGATGGGGTGTATTAACTGTAGAGATGTAAATATGTACAACATACTTGCTAGGTATCATTCAGGCTGAACCTACAGTGAGTAGAATATGACAATCTCCAAGTATAGTTGCTGATGCATGTATAGTTATTAGAAATTGAAAATGTCAATGTGACAATCTTATCATTTAGGCGCCGACAACAAAGTTGGGTTGTATAGCTTGACTACTTCATATTGGGCATTGCCTCGTCTACATACACATATCCGTACACTACAGACTCTCATTTAAACCATTTTGTATTCTTTATTTGATAGTCTATATCCACCTCCTCTACGCCATCTGTTATATCTTTGTTTTTTTCTTGTTTTCTTATTTCGGACACCATCCCACGATAGCCAAACAACAACTCTCATCATGACACCGATAATTGGTGTAGTCATGTCTGTGGAATTCCTCGTGTTACAGAAAGTCGTAACACATTTGCTAAATTCTTGATTGGGAGAGTTATAGATATCAATCTTGAGACTTTTAGTAGTCACAATGCTCTTACTATAGCTAGCAGTGGAGATCATTCAGATATTGCCAAGCTCTTGATTCAGAAGAATACATACACCAATAATTAGACTACTGATAGCAGCGCTATTTTTTGGGTCATGGCAAAAACTCTTCTAAATGTGCCTTGAAATAGTATTTTCCCTACCTAGATTGTAATAACCCAACTCTGGATGTTTGGAATATAATTGGGACAAGCGAGTTTTCTCTTATAGTGCGTTACCCCAATACTATAGTTCCTGGACATAGACTCTAAATACAAGGTGACTAAAGAATTCATGCAAGCTATCCAACTTGTCGATGGTGCATACGTATATGAGGAAACAGAACAGTAATAGTAGTTGTGTATGTAGAACCAGCCAATTAACATCAAATCAAAGTCCAAAAAGGAAAATAAGAAATCGATTCAAAACACTTGCCATTTCTGAAAGTCTTTAGTTATCTCTTTTGTCCGTAACTTGAAATGTATTTGAGCTATTTGTGTCTTCATGATTGTAAACTACTTTTTTCAGTTTTTATCTCCATCAGTAGTAGGGTCTGCGACTTATATCAAATTCTCAGCAGAAGTGATAAACAGGATAGTCTGAAAGGAAGGTGGTCAGAAAACCTTATAAGACACAAATATAGCCATTCTTTTGAAGAAAGTACAACAAGATATAAGCAAATATTTCTAAAATTTGATCAAATAACTATGTACTATTGGAGATTGCAATGTTGATAGATATTAAGTCGCAAGCAAATGAAAGCTTGACTGCATCTGAATGAAAAAAAAATATGACTAAACTTTGAAAGCTTGAAGAGTATTACCCAATGATAATAAGGAAGAGTCTGGCAAGATCATGAATGTTTATCCATCTTTTAAAGCGATTCACCATACTCCCAAACACTCAAAAACTGAGATCAATGAGTAAATTGGAAAGGGATAGTGGTGGCTTAGCAAAACAAGCCTACTTTGCTGGTTTTTGTTTGCAAGTTGATAAATATTGTCGTGAAAGTCATAAAAGAAAATACAACGTCCCCGAAAGGCGTTTTCATACAAATACTATTCACTTTAAAGAATAGAGGCATAGTTAATGCTTCAATGAAGTTTTTGATTATATTTAAGACGCATCCTACTAAAAAAAAAGTTTATAACCTGTATTTGGAAACTTGAGAATAGAAACCCTAAGAAATGTAGAGTAGTAGAATGTGCATATGTATGTAAGTGAAATAACAAGGGTTATTCTAGGTCATGTAATCAATACTAATATCTATGGATATTTGCGGTTCTTTTTTTATATCCATTTCTAATACAGACAGATCTGTCCAATTTAGAAGACATAGAGTATGGGCGTCATTGTGTTATTGAAATCAACTAGGATTTTTTTCATTATTATAAAGTGCTCATTACTTTATCTTGTTAATATTAAGAATTGAACTGTCATGTACTTAGTATGTAATACAGTGCAAATAACAATACACACTGATGCGACACCGCGTTAATTGAATTTATACACCAACGCGTCGTGCCGAAATCGTGACTTTTATATTGATTGAAAACCAACGTCGCCGCCCCTCAACCAACCGCCTGATAGCTTCCAAACAAATTCTTAGTTGTCTTACTAAATTCAAATCTGGGCTAGTGTTGATTTCTATTTGCTATCAATTTCTTTATCTACATCAGACAACACAATGGGAGGCTCATCGCCAATTGTTTATCCCAGCAGTCCTGCCTCTCCAGGGCGCATGAAGAGAGCCCGCGATGACGATGATAACATGCTCCGTGCTCCAGTTGCGGGACGGGCAACTGCCGGCGGCTTTATGATCGACGATGATTCCGAATCCGGCTCCGACGCCGAAATGGACTACGGGCCTCTCCCCAAAAAGCGCATGCTTGATTTGCCGTCTTTATCCAAAACATCCAATAGCCCCGCCATCGATATATCGGACACACCAAACCATGTCTTGCCGATTCGGATGCCGCTCGATCAGGACGCCTTAGCTTCCGCAAGCCAAGAAACCGACATATCAAGGTCCTATATCTTCGACGACGAGCCCCACGTTCCCATATTTGAAGCCTCTCTTTTCCAAGATAGCTTTAGGACATTCAACCTAAAACTGTGCAATGGACGTAGCGGCGTTATCCGTCAACGGCAACGCACAGCTCCAGTTTCATATGAAGAGTTGGTCGCAGCTCGATCAAAAACGAAGACTGGCCGAGCTGTGAAGAGCTACTATGGCATCGATATCCATGAACTTGTACAAAACGCACGATCAGAGCTTGAGGCCCAGGAAACGCTAGCTCAGCAAGAGCGTGAAAAGAATGAGGCACGGCTACGTAGTATGGACAGCATACTGATAGAATCGGTAGAAGCCATCGCCAAGCCGATATCGAACAAGCCTAAGAAACACTCACTGTGGTCCGAGAAATACAGGGCGAGAAAGTTCGTCGATCTATGCGGCGACGACACTACAAACAGAAATGTACTTCGGTGGCTCAAGGGCTGGGATCCGGTAGTGTTTCCAGGCTCTGTGCGGCCTAAGCCCATCAAACGTGGCGACCAGAAAGAGCCTGAAGAAGAGAAGCAAATCCGACGTATTCTCATGCTTACGGGCCCTCCCGGTCTTGGCAAGACAACTTTGGCTCATGTGTGTGCCCGACAAGCAGGCTACGAAGTCCTTGAGATCAATGCCTCAGATGACCGAAGCAAAGACGTGGTCAAGGGCCGAATCCGCACCAGTCTAGGAACCGAGACGGTCAAAACAGTGGCTAACTCCAAGACTGGCGACGGGAAGCCGAAGATTGCCCGGCCACTGTGTGTCGTGGTTGACGAAGTCGACGGCGTAACATCAGGCTCTGGCGCCGGCGGTGATGGAGGCTTTATTCGAGCCTTGTTGGACTTGATGCTGCTTGACCAAAAGAACTCTAAGAACAGCCAGTCATCGTCGTATGCCAAGAAGAACAAGAAGGGCGATGATTTCCGGCAGATGCGGCCGCTAATTTTGATCTGCAACGATGTGTATCATCCTTCACTCCGGCCACTGCGCCAGTCAAACATGGCTGAGGTAATCCATGTTGGAAAGCCCACAGTTGACCTCGTCGTAAACCGCCTACAGCTAGTCTTTTCCAAGGAAGGCATATCCTGTGAGCGTGATGCGGCCCGCAAGCTGTGTGAAGCTGCCTGGGGTATGGCCAGTGGTATTGAGGCTAGACGTGGCGTTGAGAGTGCCATCGAGGGTGATCTGAGAGGTGTCATGGTGATGAGCCAATGGGTGGCTACTCGCTTCATGGCACAGGCCCTCGGTGAAGGAAACAAGACACTGTCACGTATATGGTTAGAGAAGAACGTCCTCAAGGAAATCACGAACGGTAGTGGCGGTGGTCGTAATACCGGCCGAGGAAGTGTCCGGGATATCGTCACTCGTGTCTTCCAAGAAGGTGCCGGCTTCCCCAAGCCTACAATTGGAGCTACCGACTCCAAGCTAATAACACACGAGCTACCAAAGTCACAACTAGGCTTTGCCGAGTTCCACAAGAAGCATGGCATCCAACAACTACAGCACATGATCGACGCCAGCGGTGACATTGGCCGTATCATGAGTGACATCTTCACGGAGTATCCCACGCGCGAATACACCGACGATTGCTATCTAAGCAAGCCCAACGAAGCGTACGAGTGGATGGACTTTCTCGATAAATGCTCCTCGCAACTATTCAAAGAACAGGATTGGGAGCTCATGCCATACCTCAGCCAGCCCATCATAGCCTGTCACTCTCTCTTTGCCGCGCCTATTCGCCAGGCCGCTATGAACTACGCCCGCCGGAACGACCGTGAAAAGGACGAGGATGAAGACCAGGCTGTGTCTGCCTTTAGCGGGCCGCGCGCGGCGTTTCTAGCTAACGAAGCCGAGAAGCAGAACCGTTCCATCCTACAGGCTGTCCAGGCGGATCTTCCTCCACGGCTTCTAAGAACGTTCCGGAGTCCCGATGATATTGCAACAGAGTTCTTGCCGTACTTCATGCGTCTGATCTCTCCAGACGTCAAGCCGGTCATCATCAATGGCGCGGGAGATCAGCGTAGTATGGCTAGTGTGCGCAAGGAGAGTGAGAAGCAGATGGTCAAACGCGCGGCCAATGCTCTTGCGGATGTTGGTATCAGGTTGCAAAAGGGCAAGATTGATAGCGGCGATATGAGAGCGCCACAATGGGTGTACCGTCTGGAACCGTGAGTCTTTCCTTTCACACTCTATCCCCATCATTCTTTAGTTCATTTGTAGTTTGTTCTTTCTTACTGACACTCGTCTTTTTAGTGATCTTGACGAACTAGCCGTCTATCAGACTCTTATCGACAGGCCGTCTGGATCTCAGGCACCCACGCGCTACGCCGTACGTCAAGTGCTCGAACAGGAACTTCACAAGGAGCTACGCGCACGAGAAACCACGGCCCGATTAGCACGATACAATGCCGGTGGCGACGACGATTACGTCATGGACGGCGAAGTATTATCCACCAGCAAAGCACAGCAGAAACCAGTTGACCAAGCCCTTGGGTTTGCAGCGGCGATCAAAGTCAAAAAGGACTTCTTCGGCAGAGTTATCGTAGAAGCACCGCGTCCAGAAGGCGAAGAGGAACAGCGTGAAGAAGATGTAAACAAGGTTAATGTATGGATTAGATTCCATGAAGGTCTTAATAATGCGGTTCGGAAGCCGGTATCTGTGGCAGAGTTTATGAAAGGTCTTTGAAAAAAGGAGCGGAAAATAAGGTCAGAGGAGATTATTTTGCATTCTACATAGAATATCATTGCTTTCTTGTTCTTATGAGCTCATGAATTATTGCTATTAGTAATTGGTTTTTTTCACATATACACACATATATATATAGGGAAAAGATATGTAATACACTTTGCACATTATATTATGTAATTAGGGATATCTGATGTGAGATGCCCAAGAACACTTCTTGATATACATTACTATGAAACAGAAGAAGGATATAGAAAATGATAGTTAAATCACAAATAGATAAGAGAGTGGAGAAAATGTAGAAAAAAGTTGCATATGCTGGGATGGGATTAGCATCACGATAAATCCGTGACGATATTTATAGTTTTAGATTCTTTTTTTGTTTGCTTTTTAGGGTCTGATCATTCGGGATGTTTATTACTCCTTTGCTAACGCCCTAGAAGTTCTCTTCTTCTTCAATTTCAACGCCTTATCCGACTCCATCTCATCTTTCGAGTCATCATCACTGACCAACACGCTCTCTCTAGCCAACGGTGATGGTGTATCTGGTAAGCCTGGCTTCTTACGGCCGGCCGAACCCAAAGGACTTCCGCCCACACCAGCAATGCCCGTAGCACTCGATACGGAAAGTCGTTTACTCCGACGTTTCTCGGAAGATATACTACCGCGGCGATGCTTTTCTATCAATAAGCCATCGTCGCCGGGAGAAGGCGAGGCTGAGTCTCGTGTGGGCGTGAGACTACGTGTTGAACTCACACTTCCACGACGGATACTACGGCTGCGGTGATGTTGTGGACCTTTGAGACCGCTGGTATGATGCTGATGTTGGTTTTGATGGTGGGAATGAGAGTGCGCGAGACGTGCAAAGTGTCGCTCAGTTTGCGCATGATGCCATGGTAACCACCACAAGATTCCCCAGCGGGTTTTGGCGTATAGTTTGTTCCGAGTCCGTAGCTTGGCTCGGATAAGCGCACGGCGCTCATTCTCTTTGTGCCAGTATTCAGACCGGTATATCTCCCAGTTCTCGCGAAAGTTGGGAGAGAACGGCTTGGCGTGTAGTAGTAACTTGACAAAGTCACCACCAGGCGCCAGATCTTCTTCGTGACTCCGTTCTTCAGCGCCGTTCGCTGTCGATATAGGTCCGCCGACATGGTGAACGGCTGGGTGTGCCTCGACGAGGTTGAGTTCTTTCTCAACCTCACGCAAGATGTAGTCGTCGACAAATCGATAAGATGAGCTGGCTGTGTGCGAGAATAGCCCATATGTTAGGAAGAAAGCAATGGTCGAGCCCATTTCAGCCCACCATGGGCGCTTGATAACAACTAGCTTGCAGTTGAATACTCGGAGGCCGCGATTTGACACATTGAACCAACGACGCGGCCAGCGGATGCCGCGATCCCAGATTCCAGTCACCCATACTAGGATCGATGTGATGACTCCGCCCATGAAGCATACCTTCTCTACAGCCTCGACACCCCAATAGACAGAGCCACCAAGGCCAATGCCGTCCTCACGCGGAGCAAAGAACAGGGCATATCCGAAGCCTACTATCCAACCTGACAGCAGCAGGAGAAAGAAGGCATGGTGTCGTCGCCGGGCACGTAGCTCTAGATATTGTGCTCGTAGAGAAGCCTCCAGTATAAGTAGGTTGAGATATATCATGGACGGCGAACTCGGCGTATGGCTGAGAGGATCCCATGGCTTGTTGGGGCCGCCAATGGACGAGGACAGAATGGGCGTCGTGCCGCTTACAGACTTGATATTCACTTGGGTCTGTGGCGCGCCCTTGACTATGGAATCAAGGTCGTCAGCCATGTCGACTAGCTAAAGGAATCGAAAGATTGGTGTGGTAGTATTGCGATTGTGGACGTATTATAGACAAATAGCGAACGAAAAGGGAAGCGCTTCGGAGAATATGGGGGGTATCGTTGGCTCGCTCGAGGGGTCGGGTGTGTAGCGTACATCGACGATAGATCGGACAAGGTGTTTGAGGTTAACCAAGAGAGCTCTCCACGGTTTGCTAGCCTAAGAAACAAGACATATATGTGTATGTATGTGCGCTACTAAGTAGGTATAGCTTGCGAACCGGGGTTTTCAAGGTGCACAGTATGTAGCAAGCGCAGACAGACAAAGTGTTGGGGCGGGGCTAGTCGAGGGAGTTCGTGATCCGGCCTAGCAGAGACGCTTTCTTTTTCCCTTGTCAAGAGATAGAGTGGCGTATCTTAGGACTGCCGGACTCCTTGAGTCCTTTCAGTGCCAGCCGTAGGAGTCTTTGTTGTAGCAAGCAGTTGTTCGCTCGACATGTGTCTCTTGCGCGTTATTTATCTTTTCCTCGGTCTGTATTTCTCTCTCTATGTCCCACCGAGGATAGTCGAGAGGGAAGCGGGCTAGAAAAGAGGGAAGCCTCGTGTGGTTTTGTCGAGAAGCGTCGGCGTACCGATTCGTCGGATAGCTTCTACCGGGCAGAAAATAGCGATAGAAAAAACAACAATATGTCGGCAGGTCGCAAATCAGAATCAGAAATCAGAAAATTGGTAAGAGTTCTGTTGTGCGCAAGCTGGCTAGGCGGAGCCTCAGCCTCTATGTTTGGTTGGCTGGCTTTAGCTAAGTTAGTTGGTTGATTTTAGTTGTGACGAATGAGTGTTTTTAGCTTCTGAAAGAATGGGTTACAGGCACAGCCTAAAGTGTACTGACTGATTAGACTATTTAGTTGAGCGAACTAAGTCTACAAGGCGGCACAACGTCATTGACCTTAGTCAACTGGCTGCTTTTCATTTAAGCAGGGTTTAGAGCCATTTTAGTCTGCATTGGGAACTTTAGGGTTTCTTCAAGTTTAGTTTTGGCTCTAGCCCAGTAGACAGCGCCACTCTTCTATGGAAGGCTGTGGCGCAACAAAGAACCACTCCTCTCCTCTTCGATTCAGCCACAGCCAACTTCAATCGAGCCAGCATAGCAAATAGGATAGGAATAAACAAAAAAAGACAGAGTAAAGAACGCAACGCTAATCCTAGTGCATCGGCCTACCCAAACCAACTTCGCACCACTCTGTTCATTTAGATTTTTCTAATGCTGACAGGCCAGCTAGCTTAAGCCTAGACTTGCCAGGCCATCGACTTCATTTTCCATCGCCTGAGCCAGGCACCAAAGGCAGCCCATTTTTGCCATCTTCACCAACAAGATCTGCTCACTTTTTGACTTGGACTGATGCTCGGAAAGCCCAATAGCCGGCCAGGGGTTTATTTTTCATCGTTCTATCGATTCCTTGTTCCTTTCTTCTGGGACCTTCATTGTGTCCTTTTCTCGCCGATTAATTAGATCACTAGTTGAGCGGCTTTATAAAGTTCCCTAGAAGCACTGGCTGGTCTCTTGTCACTCCACTACCGTTCACATCCTCTTCTTGTCTGCTGTTGAGAGTAGAGTCACTTGTCAGATTGGCCTATACCTGCACTTATTTATTCAATTTCCCTTTCTTTTCCTCTTTCATTGTTCACTGACTTGCTCACTCACCCTCTCTTCCATTCACTCAACCGCCGCAATGGAACACCTCCAACACATACAAGACAGCTTGGTGTCTTTCAAGCACGCCACTAATGACTTTCTCACGTGGTCGCTTACACCTTCACATGAGCTTCTCATCATCGCCTCGCTCATCGTGTTGCTGATACCCATCATCCTGCACTACATTGTCGTTAAGACCACACCATACACCAACCTGCCCTCCATAGTATTGGTTGGCCCCTGCAATGCCGGCAAGACTGCTCTACTGACTCTATTCGAGAATAACAAGGCTGCTGCCGAGACGCACACCTCTCTGGTGTCTACTTCTGTCGAATTTACTGCGTCGACCAAGTCTTCGGCCCGTGAAAACCATCTCCATAAAGACGATGTTTCCGGCCAGCACACCAAGTTCCTCCTTATCGACACTCCCGGCCACCCCAAGCTCCGTGCTGTCGCCGGTGATCAGATGATCTCACTGAACCCCAAGAAGGCATCCGATGCCGAGAGCACCGTTAAGGGCATCGTCTTCATGGTCGATGCCGCCGGTCTAAGCGAGCCAGAGATCCTAGGTCCGACTGCCGAGTATCTCTACGAGATTCTCATCCTTCTCCAACAGCGCGCTTCATCTTCTAGAACCTCGCGTCCCCCACCGGCTATTCCCGTTATGATTGCCGCCAACAAAATGGACCTCTTCACTGCTATTCCTGCCGCCGTGGTTAAGACCCAGCTTGAGACCGAATTGTCTCGTATCCGTGCGTCACGGAGCAAGGGTCTAGTCGATTCGGGTGTCGATACCACCGGTATCAACTCCGAGGAGCAAGATTCTTGGTTGGGAGCTTACGGCAAGAACAATGAAAAGTTCACTTTTAAGCAGATGCTCCAGTTCGATATCGATATCGAGGTCATCGGCGGTAATATTATCGGTAATGGCCCTGGCGTCAACAAGTGGTGGCACTGGATGGTTTCTCGTATCTAAACAACAGAAAGATACATTTGTTGTTCCTCATATCGATCAGTAGAGGAGCTGAGTCAATTCTTTTTATTCCTCTTTTTCCATTATCTCATCTTGTTTTTTTTTTCGCGGACATTCACATCATCATGATATCTAAATGGCTTTTTTTCATAAAGGGTTTACTTCTGCCGTACTTTTTTTTCCTTTGCTTCAATCTTGTCGTTTACTTATCTCATAACCGTTATTTTAATATTCTGCTATTTAGTATCTTGTGCTAGATTCATGGCTGCTGGACAAGAGAAATTATAGAGCAACAAGACTAATTTTATTTCCATTATTTCTAGCATGTTTATCTGTGAATATTAATCTCATCATAGATATTCGCGGTCATTTTCAACGAACTTTACATACCAATAACTCTTTATATGCATTCTCATCACTATCTCATGTCCTGCGGAAGATGAATAAATGCTGATATAAGTATATGTATGTACATAACACCTTGGCTTGGTATATGTTTATATGTATTTGTATGAATATGTAATTATACAAGCGAGTTCTGTTTTACCTCAAGCTATAAAGCCTATTTTCCAACCAACGTTATCGTCATAATATAGAAATCATTTTGCTTGGTACACGCCATAATGTACCACGTGTGCATCGTCGCCAAAACCAGGAATGTTCCATTTAGTCTTAGACACAAAATCGAGTTCGACGCGCCATCTAGTCAGAGTTCTTTCCCCTACGATATCCCACAACAACTGGAAGCTTTCTAGATTATGCAAAAAAGCGCGTGATTCTTCAGATGCCGACGGCATGGAAAAGGACACTGACGATGCAAGGGAGGACGTGTCAGAAAAGGGGGCAACCTCTGAGTCAAATGTAGATACAGAAAGTGACGAAGAGGATTTTGGTCTGGTTATCGATTGTTCCAGCTTGTTTTCATTGTAGTTGGTTTCGTCGGCGTAGGGAGTTGCTGTTCGTCTACCGATTTGTCGCCCATATATCATCGCATTCTGTGTATCTGGATTTAACATGGTGACAAGACGCACGGCGATCTCAACCTGCTGATTCCATGAAAACATGTGCCAGAAGTTAGAGGCGTGGATTATGGATGCTTTCCCGGCTAGAAGTTTTGTTCCGGGATCACAGTCATCCAGCATATTGGCAATGATGAACCTGGAGCCCATGCCTATACATCGACTCCCGAAGACTGTAACTGGTGGCACTTCGTCTCGATCTTGGAAGAGGTCTAGGCCTAGATCGATCATAGTAGCGTTGTTGTCGGTTCCGAGAATCCGCGATGGTGAAACGCCGTCGTTGATGAGCTGTCGTATTGC
The DNA here is from genome assembly GCA_009806295.1 of Davidsoniella neocaledoniae. NCBI lineage: Eukaryota > Fungi > Ascomycota > Sordariomycetes > Microascales > Ceratocystidaceae > Davidsoniella > Davidsoniella neocaledoniae. Next base: position 22,962 of record RHDR01000157.1, read on the forward strand.
TTGGCCCATGCCACAGCCCAAGTCTAATAATAAATCCCGAGAAAACACGGACTTGAGACGGCCGAGAGCTAGCATGTACCGGGGGTCGGTAGGTGGTATATTATAGAGAAAGCGCCATCTACCGATACATGGTGTTCTGACGCTTTCCCATGCTTTGGTTCTCTGTGTTGGGGAGATAGTTAGACTGGTGTACTGATATGATACATGAGCTATCATGAGTCTGTCTACCAAGGAGTTGGTGTATAGCATTCACAGTGTTGCACTACGTTCGATATTTCTTTCTAGAAGGAATCCATCCGATATGAATATCAAACAGGTTCCAGATTCACAGCTATCCAGTCTCTGGAATTGGTATGTGTCTTGAAAGAACAAGAAAACGAACAACAGAATAGCTGGCTAGGTTGTGACGTGATATCATGCAGATCTGTCTCGAATAGCTACAAAACGCAGTACAGCTGAAACTGTGCAGTGATATATGGAATAATGTTATATAATAGGAGAAAGAGAGGACAAGAATACTTACTATTAAATATAAATGAGTACGGAGATCATCGCCTTCAAGTTTTGTGTAGTTTCCAAGGAGATCGATCATTGGCTCGATGTCTTCTGGAAGCTCTTCTTGGTAGATGAGCCGCCACATATCTAGTACGTCCATGGCTAGAACTAGGCGATCGTATACTCGATGTGCTATGTTTGTAGCTGAACGCAAGTAGGCTAGTTTTCGAATAGATTAAGATAGAGATAGTCGTAGGGTATTCCATATGAAAAAATTTAGCCAAATCGATGGTACATTGAAAGCCGGAACACTGATGGGCGTATGCTGTTATATAAGGCAGCCAAGAAGATTATGAATATACAGCGCAGGTGATATATTAAATCGGCCGGGTTTCACCGATGATCAAGGTTGAATGAGAAAGATCAAGAAGGCAACCAAAAGAATGAAGAAGATATACTAGAAGAACCAGACGAAAATGAAGGAAGAGCATCTATAGAAGACGGTACAATATGAGTTCTCAGGGGAGAACAGTTGAATATATAGTATAGTATGGATCAAAGAATCATCGCGGCCAAGTAAGTTGGGTAGCATCGACTAGTAAAGTTGTAGTAAATCTGGTAGTACTACACTTTGATGTTTTTCTTTTCTAGGTTTCGATTTATTTCATTTTTCAACAAGCCAAGCCAGAGCACCGGCCAGCAAGAAAAAATATGATAAAAAGCAAATATAGATAGGAACAAAGGGATGGCCACTCTGGTACAAAATGGACGACTGCCACAGACTAGAAACAGAACAATCAGCCAGAAGAGCCAAGAGAAGAAGGGTGCAAGGGAAGAAAGAAAGAAGAGATAGAAAAGAGCTTGGAACACCAGAAAAGAAAAAGGAAAAGAAAAAAAGAAGTTAATCAGCTTGTGTTGAGCAGCTTGACAAGCGGCTTTCGAGGGAACTTGCCAAGGCAATACAAAGAAGAAGCTGGCTATTTTGTAGGTATTAAAAAGCAGCGATACCTTTTTTTTTTCTTCCAGCATTCCCCATCAAACTTGTCTAGCTAACTTATCCTACATGGCCCTAGTCAAGAAGAGAACGGCGGGCTTTCTTTTGCTAGGATGGAGGGATGGGACGGATGGATACGACCAGGGGCATATTGAGGCTACTCTAGCTTTCTAGAGCTAGAGAGAGATGCTGAGCTAGCTAGCTAAAGCCAAACTAACCACCTTGGGAGTGAAGCGAAAGAAAAGTGTTGTATTATCTTGTCAACAGGCTATAATTTCCATGGCAGTAGGCAGTAAGCAACGCCAGGTCTTAGTAATGAGAATATTAGATTTCCATTGCTCAACTTTGAGAATGATAAACAGATAACTAGATTCGTATGTACAATATCAATGTATCATCTACAAGGTTGTATTTTAGCCCAGTCTTTTGCATGGCTTTCGTTGCAATGGGCACCGTTTACCTTTGGTTGTATTATATCATTATAGTGGTATTCTATGTGCGAAACCAAACAGCACGAATCAAAGCCATGCCATATCGAGGAAGGTAAATCACATCTCAAAGAGGAAAAACTTCCAGCTTGAAACCCAGATATCTGGACATACAATAAGGCCTGGTTCAGTTGGAATTCGCCCATGCTGCAGAAACACAAGGGGATATCTATATATGAAGGTACACTATATACATATGTGTATGTAGCATAAAGAGTAGTGGGTATAGATAGATATATGGTTGTAATTAAAGCAATCTTCTGTACTCTGTATATTCTAAAAGTGATTCACCCATATGAAAATGGCAATTCAAATCATTGCCATCTATGGTCTGGTGGAAGTGTTATTATTGTCTCAGCCGACGAAAAAGAGATGAAGAGGATTGATAATCGATCATTATTATTCAGCGGTCGGACTTTTGTTTTTTTATCAAAGGCGTGGTTCCCTCTCAGTCATATATCCGTTCCTTCCACTAGAGTTTTCGAGTATCTATTTATGTACATATGTAGATACAGATAAATATGTATCTGTAGATAATATTCAACTAGCCAAGATTGTACCTTATCTCACCATGTTGGAGTCTTGTGTAGGCTGCCGTGCTCACCCTTTACAAGCCAAATGACAGTTGCAAAGAGCAAAAATTCCCGAATGGACTGACATCTTGGCTAGAGACATAATTTGAACTCAGATAGCTTGACCGGATATCTCAACCACTCAAATCTTCACCCACAGCGTATCCTTGTGGACGAAAAGCTTGGCACGTGGTAACTTTCGTCTAGATGCATGCTCGTTATGAAGCGACGAGAAGATCGCCTCTTTTTTCTCTTTTCTTTTTCTCTATTGCTGCAAGTTCAGCGCCCGGCCATCTTTATCGTCCACATGGCTCGAAGTTCCCGTGCGCAATGAACCCTTTTTGGCGTTGGTGAGGCGTTTCCCAGCCACTTCTCCATACTCCTCTGCGTGGTATTTTGAATGAAATAAAAAGATTAAAAAAAAAATAACCCAACAAGCCAAGCCTTGGTTCCGCTATATTGCGCAGCTCGAGCAGAAGCACATCAAAAGTATGACACTCATAACTTTACAATCACTAAAACTCTTGGATTTGCCGCCGGCTTCCGGAGAATTCGGTGGTCGGTCCTCTTAACAACCGATCAACCAAGGTAGAAATGTAACCTACCGCTATAAAAACCATAAGGCATGAAGAAGCCAAGGCTCTCTTACTATTGTGTTTGTATGTAGCGTTTCAATCAAAAACAAAAGTAGTTGAGGTGTCAAGGACTGGACAACAATCCTGCCGCTCTAACAAAGGAAACAAAAACAAAAAAGAATCCAAGCTCGGGTCTCTATATAGCGATGTCGCATTTTATATGAATATGGGCTTAGACATGTTTACTAGTAATCGAGAAGTTAACTACATGTATACTTATCAAATGTCCATCCAGCCTTGAGCTTTCGCGCTTTATATATGGTAGTCATTCGTTGACTACTGATGCTAGCCTACATCAACGTTTCCCTCGGGATATCATGATATGGCAAACCATGAATTGAGGTACATACACAAGACTTGGCACGTCGGGTTACGCCGTGGATGTACTTCTAAAGTATCACGACTAGTCCTGATTCAGATTGCGAAATCTCTCTGCAACATGGAATAGTTCAACACGAACATTGTTAGAATAATACGCCTATATACTTAAACTCTCATAGTATGTATATCTGGACAATGCAATCTCAGATTTCTATCAATTCATTGACTTATACTAAGTCTATCAGATATATCTCGTATACCCAAATAGTACAGGTAGTAAATGTACGTAATTATATACATATGCCTTCTTACTTGATGTCGGATCAAGCTATTCTCTATCACTAGAACTTAGGTGGCATTCAACTCACACTATCCAAGCACTATTAAGCGCTCCCATGTTGAACTTGGGTAGCCCCGAGTTGTCTTATACGATCTAGTTCGCATCAAAATCCGTATTTAGATTGCTTTCCGGTATTCTTGATCACACAAACTTTCAGCATTGGCCAAGGCAAATCTAGTCTCGACATCCTTCCTCTGTCTTTTAACAACGGAGAAAGATTTCTAACCTGTTCCTTGGATGCCTAGTGCTAGTATCTAGCTAAAGTTGTACTAGTATAAATTCAAGCTTGTAGTGGGCCTCATACATAGCAAAATGCCAGTACTTGTTTTCATTATATAAATAGCTGAATTAGTATCCGTCAAGATCCCGTAAGTTCCATGGACTCCTTGCTTAAAACAATTTAGGATTTCATCCCATTTTAAGGGATAGCAAGTTCGTTCAGCCTTCGTTTGTTCACTAAAACGAGGAGGACAAGGGTGACAGAATTTGCAAAGGAAGATTGGGATAGGTGACGCCAGCTTCAATCTATAATAGAGTTGTATTTCGTTACATTTTACCGAGAGTAAAGACAGGTTGTATTAGTAACTGTATATATAGAAGGAAAATTTTCAGGAATCGAAATACCGGTGTCGTAACGGAAAGTAATGAAAAGTATCATCACTAGCTAGGGTTTAGTGAAAGTTAACCCGCATATGGCTGTTACAACGATATATACTGTAACTAAAAAGTACAGATTTATGGGGCAGTAGATTGAGTGATACAAAGCTAAAAATACATTTGCATTTTTGCATGTGAAATATCACTCTTCCATAATGAACAGGAACTCTACAGTAAAATGTACTTGCACTTAGAATATGTAACTTATATCAGATAGTCTGTTATAATATGCCAGCCCCAAATTCAAGTATGGATTACAGCCATTTGTAACCGTAAAAGTCATAGATCTCCCAGCAAATATATAATTTCGCTTTGTATTACACATGTTCCCAATCTTAGTGACGTCGCATAGTGTCATCGAGATAGTGCCAACAGACGGATGTGAGTGATATCGTCTTACTAGAGAAAGAACCAAAACACGATAGTAGATAGTTAGAGGCATTGTGCCATCATGTGTTGCATTATTGGAGAGCGTGTTGGGGTATCCTGAGAGAAGGAGGGTGACAAGAATGATATATCAGACAGGATCAGCACATGATGATACCATGTATAAAAGTTACAGGAAATTTCGTTAGTGGGTTAGTGAATAATAGAGATCTGCATGGCTTATCATAGTATAAAATCTAAAACATACGAGTTGATATTGGAGACATGATGCTTTGAAATATATATCGTAAAGTAAATAGCACCAACCGGATATCCGAAACGGGCAGGTACAGTAACACAGGGCAAGAGTGTCCGAGAATACCAACAAGGAAAGAGAGAGCGCCCACAGACTATTTATACTATAGGGTTGTGGGAAATGATTATAATGTGATAATGTAGAAAAACAGAAGGTGTAAACGTTGATGGGTGGCGGTGGGAGAGATATCTTAGGGTTCAATCTTGAGATCTCCAAAGTATATTTTGAATAGGCCGAAAACGTCTTGAGGGTAGTTCATCGTTTTCGGCTTTTGCTTCATCAAGGCTAAAAAGGCCTAGGCTCATCTATCCTAGCTATTGGAGTTGGCTCTAGTTACAACTACTATTACATCTTCTACGATTATCACTATGCGCAATTCGCACGCTCTTCTTCCCTAGTCTAGGCCAGATCCCCAACTTGCTCCGCGACCGAATCGGGCCAGCCTCGCTATCACAAAGACATGTCAGATAATCATGTAACTACATTAGTTGTATTAGTATGTATACTAGACCCTAGAGCAACAGCTCCATCAAGCACTTGACCTCTTTGGGTTTGCCCCAGCCGCTTGTCCGGGTGATTTGAACCAAGACAGTTTTCAGCATGTACTAATATAAAGCATATCTCTTCAATCAGTCGCAGTCTCTACATTTTCCATCTTCTTTACATCATCGCCACCATACTCTTCTTCGCTCTTATCTTCCGTGTTTTTTGGGCGTTTAAAAGGTAAATCTTCGTACTGTTTTCCAAGCCGTACATACATTACATTTTGCTGCATGATTTGTTACAACCAAATCCTGCCATGGTCGCTAAGCGGCTATATCTACCTTCGACTACGTCATTGATCATCGTCGCAAACAAAACATCTCCCTATCACAGCGCCCTATATCTATTCAACCGACAAGCCAAGCGGCCCTTATCATCTCTGTCTGTCATAACCCACAACCTCGGCGTTTACCCCAGATATTTATCGTTGTCACCCGATATATTTCTATTCCCTGCCATACATTCAATCATTGTTGCTAGTGCTGTGCCGGTACGAGAATGAGGACATGGGGCTGGATTGTACTGCTACCACCATCACAACGTCATCACTTAGCATGCGACAGTCTCTGGTACTTACTGCATGTTTAACTTTGCCTTGACAAACCATACCACGCTATAGGCCGCGTCTGACTACATATATTCTGTCCGACCCCCCACCCACAAGTTGACGGCACATACGAGCATCATCGTGCATCCTCGATTATTACTGATCCAGTTTTTTTTGCCCGTTGTTTGTGCTGTACGCAGTTCGGAAGCCTCATATGCATGCTATTTTTTGGATCTGCTCGGCTTTGCCACAGCCGATTGGATATATTCATTTTCGAATATGCAAGCCCGGCCCGTTGAAACAGCGGGGTTGACACTGCACCAAAAAGTCAAGGGTTGCGGCCGTGTTTCATGACGCTCAAGTTCGTGATAAGCGGCGGAGGCACATACATCATACATCCTTAATCTAGACTGCATTTTCTTTTTTTTTTTCCCCTTATTTTCCTTATTTTCTTTATTTTCATGAAGCAAACGCGCTTGGGAGTTGGCTCCTTGATTTGCTGTTCATGATGAGAAAACGTCACTGCACCTTCACATTGATGTCATCCCTAACTGTCTGGGTATTGCGGCGTAAACACCCTACAGTGCAGGCGAGCTACCTATCCCATGAAAAGATGCAAATCCAGAATCAAACGTACCCCAAATGCCAATAACAATACAAGTGCACGACTCTTATAGCGAGAGTTTGTAGTGTTGGTGGGGGTCAGCATCAATTAATCAATATATTCGACCCTGTCAACTACAACACCGGCTTACACTACTACCCTTTGAATCTCATTGTTAGGCCTCACTAACACTATTGTAATACAGCCTTTTGAGTTTATTCTTAGCTCTCTTTGCTGTACTATCTGCCCTCGTAGACAGACTCAACGTCAGCCTTCAGTTTTTGTCAATAGTTCATAGCCGAGGTCTTGATACAGGCTATTGTTCCCGAGCATCAACTTTATTATATATGATGTAAGTCTCCCCTGCATAAACGAAGATATAACGGGCCTTTTATTTCTCTATCTCTATCCATATCACAATCACACTATCTACCCTTTTCTTCATTATATCACATTGTCACCTTGCTAGATATATACCATCTAGGCATTAATATATATATATATATATCGAAGTCTACGACCTTTCAAAACATATCTATCTTCCTTCTTTTTCTTTCACATGGCCTTCTTCTGGATATCTGACTTACAACATTCCATTATCACAGAATCTGTTCCCGCACGCTTGTCTACACCTTCTCTTAGTATATTTTCTATCATATCTACCCATCTTCTCTCAAAAATGCCTGAAGTCATTCACGCCAAGGAGCCCAAGGCGAGCTCTATCGACCTTCTCCACACTCCTACCATGCGGGCTGCTTTGCCCTTCATCAACGGAGGTATTTCCGGTATGGTAGCCACTGCAGTCATCCAGCCCGTCGACATGGTAAAAGTCCGTCTGCAACTTGCCGGAGAAGGCGTAACATCCGGTGTTCGCCCAACGGCCTTCTCCGTCACTCGTGACATTGTCCGTAGTGGCCGTATACTCGATCTCTACACTGGTCTATCTGCTGGTCTTTTACGCCAGTGTGTCTACACCACAGCTCGTCTTGGTTTGTTTGACACATTCATGGGTATGCTCAATACTCGTGCCAACAAACAGGGAACCAGCATTGGATTCACTGAGCGTGCAACTGCTGGTCTGGCTGCTGGAGGCATGGCCGCGATGATTGGCAACCCAGCTGATCTAGCTTTGATTCGCATGCAAAGTGACGGTCTCAAGCCCATCGCCGAGCGTAAGAACTACAAGTCAGTCGTCGATGTTCTAACATCCATCACCCGCAATGAAGGTGTCGCACGTCTATGGACCGGCGCCACTCCCACCGTTGTCCGTGCTATGGCTCTCAACTTCGGTCAACTCGCTTTCTTCAGTGAATCCAAAGCCCAGCTCAAGCAGCGTACTTCATGGTCTCCCCGCACCCAAACCCTCACCGCTAGTGCTATCGCTGGCTTCTTTGCTTCCTTTTTCAGTCTACCATTTGACTTTGTCAAGACTCGTCTACAGAAGCAACAGCCCGGCCCTAATGGAAAGTTGCCCTACAGTAGCATGATGGATTGCTTTGCCCAGGTGGCTCGTAAGGAGGGTTTGATGCGCTTTTACCGTGGATTCGGTACATACTATGTTCGCATTGCTCCTCATGCGTAAGTTAGCTCTAGCATATCTACCGACCCATAACTGTTACGAAAAAGACGATATAACTAACTCTATTATATCTATAGAATGATTACTATGATCGTAGTGGATTACCTCGGCTGGATAACTAAAATAAACCAATGGCTTCTATTGAGGACTCTACCGTTAACGTTTTTCTTTTTCTTTCATTGGGGGTTTCGTCGGATGAACTACATACAGATACTCTATGATGTTATCATTCAATCTTTAAAGATACATGTAAAGTATCCAATCTTGGCATAAGAGTGTCTAGTTCCGGAAGGCGTTTTATGGATTGGCTCATCTTTTTTTTCTTCATTTCTTCCTATTATCTCGGTTAGCTGTATAAGCAGACAGAACACTTACACCTTCTAATTAGTAGCGTTACAGTGGTTTACAGCCTTATTTTTAGTGTACACAAAAAATGCAAATCGTTGTTTTGGATTAAATATTTGACAAAATGTATTATTTTCTTCTTTGATATTTTTACATTGTCTTTGATTCAATAGTGATAATAACGTTTACGAAACGCCTTCCCTGGAGAGTCCAGTATATCTATATACGATGATGTCATGAACTCGAAACATATACATGATCAAATATCAAAGGACGAAAAAAAGGAAGATGGCCTATAAAACCCTTAACCCCAACCAGTTTCGTCCTTGTTTTGATTCTCCAACTGTTTTTTCTCTTTCATTATTCACCTACTAAATGGAGAAGAACCTTCGTTCCAACCCATGCCACTCGTACCCGAATTCCAAGTCCCACCTAATTGTGTCGTCGTTGACCGAACAGGAGTCGGCGTTACCGGTGCCGTTCCCGCGTTATTACCAGGGGGCGGCGGCGTGATGCTTCGTTTCGGATCTCCATTTGGACGAGGTGGCTTGAAATTATATTCACGGCCCTTGGAATATATATCTTGGAGAATCGCGTCGAGGATGCCTGCGTCTTCAAACTCGAGATATTTCTTGTACAACTTCAAGGCAGTACGCGCGTCTTCGATGGAATCGTGTGTTTCCATCTGAATGTCTTCTTTGAGAAGATACCAAGCAAGGAAAGCTAGAGATAGCTTACGCAACCGGGTTTTCAGGAAAAAGAGGTTGATCGTGTCAATAATCTGTGCTTGTGGGATTTGGATATTGATAACACGGAAATCTTGTTTGAGTCCGTGTCCGAGGAACTTGCAGCCTAGGTTAAGGAGTAACCAAAGCCGCTTGTAAGCAACCCGCAAAGATACAAGATGGTATCTTGAAGTCCGCCGATCAAGATCGCCATGTCTAATTCCTGAGTATGACGTCAGATAATCAACAATAGGCTCGCGGATTGCAATGTAATCATCGATGAATGGCGTTCCTTCAAGCTCGCCACTTCCTCTCACAACAGAGACACGAGCGAGGGCATAGACTATGGGACGAATAGTCTCACGTTCACCGTCAGATGTCATTTCGATCTCAGGCTGCTTGATAGATACAAACTCCGTATCCAGGGCGATGATAGAGTCGGGGCCGGGCTTTTCAGTGGCTGCATTCAAGCAGTGGAAATTTTCCACATCTTGTGGCACCAGGTTCTGGTATAATAACTGAGTGTCCAGCTGCTGCTTCCATGAGTGATCAATAGTGTTGTTTGCCTTTTTGACCTGGTAAGCGATGACAGACGGCATCTTCCAGGATGCAAAATTCATTGCCTCCTCGGTTGGCACTTTCTGGACTAAAAAGTCGTTGAATAGGTGCCATTGCCGTTCTCCGGTGGCAGGAGTTTCGCAGTGAGAGACTATTAAGTAGAGGGATCAGTTGACTAGATCGTGAGAGCGACAACAGTTCTAGATAGGATGAAAAACTTACCATCAATCATAGAGACAAGGTGAGGTTTGTTTCCGTGTCCACCGTCAATATTCAGCGCCATGCCGATCAACGAGTAAACCGTAACGTTGTGGCGCTGCTGTTGTAGCATGTTTTTAAGCTCATTCCCTTCCCAGCAGTAGACCTGCCCTCTTTCGACGATTATTCCAACCTCCTCAGGAAGGAAATTAGGTGTGCACCAGAATCTACGCTGGTCGGCAGTAGTCAAGGCAGAGTTCAAGATGAAAACTTCTGGAATAGATACAACCGATTTTTTGGTGGAGAGAGACTGGTAGCGTTGGCATACGCGACACCAGCCTTTGGATTTCATCTCACGCTCAATACTCGATTTCAATATGTGTGAAAACGTGACTCTAGGCATCTTTAGTCCAGGTCGGGTAATCTATTTGTCATTAGCATGATGGGAAATCACAGTAAACAATTAATGACTTACCATATCAGGATAGAGGAGGTCGGTTGCCATGGTCTGTCCAGGTCTTGGGTACTCAGTCTTACATTGTGAGCATCTGATCAAGCTAGAAGCTTCGGTATTGAATATCTAAGATGGAAAGTTAGCCAACATGTTTATCTTTGGTAGCCTATTCGGGGCTTCACATACTGGAAGCATGACATTAGGTGACGACATGTTACCGTAGTCAGTTGTGATCTTTTCAAGTAGGAATCTTGCTAGTATCTGCAATATATGTGATAGTGTGTTACCATGCGGATCGTCTTCTAGCAATCCAAGTTGGCTCGCTTAACATATTAATAAGTTAGTATTGTTTTAATACTTTGGATAAGAGATATATACGCACCTTTTTGGTTATTTGACAGCGCTTTGAGTATGTTGGTTGCTTGGCATATAGAGCCATCGGCTTTTTGCAGCATGTCAAATAGAAACCCAAGCTCACAAAGCAAGCACGATTCTTCTATACATGCCGTGGCAGTGTGTTTCAAAGACACATTTCGGACAAGAGGTATATAGTTGAGAAGCTGGAGTAGCGAATTGGCGTAAGAGTTGGCGATGTGGATTTCCAAGCCAGAGAACCTAGTTTTGTTGTAGAATCCAAAGTCAAAGTCATCAACACCAAACTTGCTGTACTTGATCTCAACATTTTTGTATCTTGCAGGGATATCAGACGTTGAATCAAAAGTGCCAGCCGATTGGAAGACTTCTGATCCATTGAGCATATCGTGAGATTGAATGCTCGATGATCTCGCCTTTTCGCTAAGGAACCGGGGAGCCTGTACACCAGGATTTGATGACTTATTCGGCTCACGGGTATTCTCCACGAGGTTTCTGGTGACCCTTCGAGGATTATTTCCATACAGTCCCCATTCAGCCTTACTCAAGGTAGCCAGCATTTGAGAATCGAGTTTTGGGGGCGGTGCGGAAATTTCAGCGACAATTGGCGGCCATGCTGACAACAAGGCCTCTCTGTAGTAAGGCATGCCTATTTTGTTCAATGGTCTACGATACAACTAAGTCAGCTATCAATTCTCAATGTAATTGTTCATAGTATACTTACGTGTCGCTATTCCAATCGATATCGGGCATGGTTTCCTCATGGCTAGGGAATTCTGGAGCAGTGCCTGTTGCAAATTGCACCTTGGCTGGTGAGCCCCAAAGATGCAGATGTCCTTCTCCGTCAGACAGGGCGATGGCTTCACCAGACGGCGCAATATCAACCATATTCAAGAATGACAGTGTTTTAGCCTGTCGTACTGTACTTGCGTTTGGGTTGACGAGGTCTACAACATGGATCTGACCCTTTTGGGATACAACGATACTTGTTGTTGACATACGAGGGTGCATACGAACAAAGGCAGCTCCAGCGGGAAATGGTATCGGGGGTGTTGATATCATCTTCTTCACATCAAAGACGTTGAGAAACGGATCGCGCATCCAGGTTTGGCCTGAACGCAATGAGAATCCACATGTGACGATGAAATCATGCTGAGCGTCCATGTCGGATATCAAGGCCGAGTGAGCATTCCAGATCTTGATTATGTTGAAATTTGTAGGGTCGATTATGTGCACGTTCCCTGTATCGGTAGCAGCATATATGTACTTGCTTCGCTTCATGATACGATACTGGTGTTCTGTTAGGATGGTACGGACTACCTCACCCCTTGCTGTGTCGACGACTAACATAGTCTTTTGTAAGCCAGCAAGCAGTACTTCGTATGTTCCTTTGGAGGTATAGCTCATGCACTGGAGGTCGCTCATGGCCTCATGTCTAACATAACAGTCATTAGTTTCCGGTAGATCAACGCCTAGTTACAATGTGACAACAAACCTGATGTTCCAGATAGGCAGTCCGCCACGTTGAGCAAAGTTGAGCGTCTTCGATCCCAGAGCCAGAATTCCTTTGTCACTAACAAGAATCTGACGAACAGGCCCTTCCGCCGCGGGGTGGATCATGTATGAACTATAGCGCCTAAGTTCTGACCCAAAGAAAGAGGTGACTCGGCCCTGATATAACTTGTCAGTGGGTTGCTGTGAAGGCGATGTTTCAATCCAAGCTTCACGGAGCTCGTTGGGGGCAGTATTGCTTACATTGGTATAGCCTGTCCAGAGAAGCTCAGATGTAGTGTCAAAAAGCATGCATGTTAACAAGAGATTCTGAATGCCATTTGTTCCTTGTGGGAATGGTATCCGAGAGACCTAGAGAAGAGGTAAACATTAATTGAGTCCAGATATCGAAGTTAAGTAGAGTGGAGTTTGTTCGGGAGCATACTTCATCCCAATCAGCATCCATTATATATGTTTAGCCACTGTCCAGTTATGTACTACTTGAATAATTGAGCGTACAAGGCTATTCAAGCAGTGATGAAGTTGAAACTAATTGTGGACGTTGTTTGTCTGGGATACAATATCATGGATGAAATTGGTGGAGGGGCAAGGCTGAGTTGATTATGCTATATGAGGGGAATTGTGGACAAAGATTCAAGGGATCTTGCATTGAAAGTCGCAATGGAGACAATTGCCTTTTTTGAAGACTTGGTAATCGGAGTTCTAGTGCTTAAACGCGCCTTCGCGTGCTCAAGATATTACTCTAGTCTGGCCAAAATAGTTGCATTTGGGTACTTGTGGAGGGGCAAGTTGCCTAGCTGGACGATCCGCCGCTTGATAACCCTATGAAACCCTAAGGGGACCAGTTAAGTTAATATACATATTTGACCAAACGACAACAAATGTGCACACTATATGACTCTATAACAAGCAGCTTACTGAATGAAAGCTTCAATACATGATTTATACTTATAGTTTAATTACAATCTTGACGAAACTTGATACTTTTGGACATTAACACAATGGCAAATAAATTCTAGAATGAATAATTCAAACATGCAACGGTTACCTACGCTTTATTTCCCGTAGCCACGACGACGCTTAGCTGCGACCATCATATCAATGAATTCGTCACGATTGACACCACCTTTTCCAGTTAAATCAGCCTGGGAAATCATGTTGACCATGTCAGACTCTGAGGCAGATGTTCCCTGCTTGATAGACTTATTCACTTGTCTCAGGTCATCTAGTGAGATAACACCATCACCATCTACATCAAACAAATCGAATGCCCGTCCAAGGTCCTCGCGAGGATCACGACTAGCCATAAGAGTTCCAGCTACTTCCTCAAATACGGGTGCTGTGATCCGAAGACTAGGTCCAGGGCAAGGCTCATTTTGTGGATGCCATGGCGGCGCAACGCCCTTAGTTGTGAGAAGATCATATACTCGAGCTTTTTGAAGATCGAATCCAAGTGTCTTGAGCCCAAATTTAAATTCATGGAAGTCTAGATAGCCATCATGATCCTGGTCAAAAAGATCGAACTATTTGATTGCGACGAAGATGGTAAGTTTGAGTGAATCAAGAAAGTTACGTGCTGACAGTTGCTATACTTACAGCTTGTGCGATTTCAGCGCGCTGGTCTTCTGTGATTTTCTGGCTTTCAGGCAACACACTCTCCTGAGGCTCTTGTTGGCGGCCGTAGCCTTCGCGGACCTGGAACGATACCCGATTATCGCGGGCATGCGACATAGCGTTGTGTGGGCGTTTTGGAGGCGTGCGAGGAACTTGGTGGGGATAACTCATTTGCGCAGTGGACAAAGTGGTGATGGGATATAGAGTTGAAGTAATGGGATGTGCTTGTGACGATGACAGACGATGCGAAGCCTGTGTGGATGCGATTGGACCCTCTGGTAGAAAAAGGAAGATATATTGGGCTTGACTCGTACAAAGGAGCTTCAGATGCCCATCTAATCGGGTGTTGTAGTGTCGTTGACCCTGAGTGTAGGGAGCAAGCAGCTAAGCTTGTAGACACTCATTGCTATGGCATTTTTTGGCTGGTATGCACCTTCGTTGCTGCAGCACAGCTCTAATCTAATTGCGACGCGCCAGGAATTAAACGCGCTTCTGAGAACCTAACCCTTGTAGAATCGAGGTGCTGAGGTCGAATTAGCAAGAATTAGCAGCAAAAAACAAGAAGACCCTGTAGCTTATTCATCCACAGTAGCTGTATAAGCTCACAGAAGTGGATCCTGCGCAGCCAATAAAAGGCGGAACTGGGACGGGGCTACAATATAGGCTGGTTGAGCCTTGTCTGCCTAACTTTTTTTTTCTTTCCATCAGTGAGAAAAAAGTTGTTGGTTGCCCGGAGGAATTTCTTTCGAGCTTGAAAAGATCCGGTGTGTCGACTTTGATCAAACAAGTCGAATCAAAAACTTTCCATCAACTCCCTACGTCTTTTTTTCTTCTTTATTTTTTCCTCGCTGATTGATCGACCTACTTCGTCACGGAGTATCCACGGGTTACGCGTGGACTTTTTATTTGTCCTTTTATTTTCTTCTTTTTCTTGGGATTTCTGCTTCCTATTTTTTTGTCTCTAATTTTATCAGCTTCACCAGCTCTCGATATCAGCCTCGTCACTTGAGCGCTCATTGCAGTGTGATTGATCATTGTCTTTCCTTCACAGCTCACTCTCGTTTTTTTCTCTAATTCTCTAGGTGCGTCGTACCGATACTAGATTACTCGATATTGTCAACCATCGTCAACATATAAGTGCTTATCATCGCTACCACTGTGTAACTAACCAGCCGAAAATAAAACAGCGCGCCACACTCTTTTGCGACCACTTTCATCTAGTTGAGCATAACTGGCGATACAAACTATACAAATACCGCTCAAGACCACGCCATTGGTATCCGTTCGCACAATTACATATACAAAAAAGATATCGTGAACAGGGCGATATCCCAAGTTTGCGATCGTCATGTCGTTCGGCGGTGGTTTTGGCGGCTTCGGCCAGTCAAACAATAATAACAACACGACAAACACTGGTGGTGGGTTTGGATTTGGCGCGAATAATAATGGCAATGCTGCCTCTGGTAAGCCGGGACATTAAACTTAGTTATCATTATCACTCATCTCCGATTGCGTGATCTGACAAGTGTAGCATTCGGAAGAAGTCGTTCGTTGTTCGGAAGTTCGAACAACAGTTCATTTACTGAGTCATTCACAAGTATAGTTGACATACCTAGAATATTCTCGTACTCACCAATGTCGAAAACCCTGCATATATGACTAACCTATGCGTCTTCATTTAGGCACCTTTGGCTCAACAAACAACAACAATAACGCGTTCGGCGGAGCTAAACCCACATTCGGCACACCAGCTTCTGGCGGTGGCGGTCTCTTTGGATCTTCATCTACTCCTACTACCAGTGCCTTTGGCGGCGGCGGCGGCTTCGGCTCAAACAACAACACAACCACCCAGTCAACATTCGGAAGCACTACTGGCGGCGGTATGTTCGGCTCCAGCAAGCCCGCGGCCACCACTGGAGGCTTCGGCGCAACTAGCAACAGTCTTTTTGGCAACAACAACGCTACGAATACCACCACTGGAACTGGTAGCATGTTTGGTGCCACGAACAACCCCGGCATTGGCAGCGTTGGCGATCCGCCAGGCTCAAATACCGCACCTTTCCAGGCCTGGCAGGAAAAAGAAGGAGCATCATCTACGGTGAACTGCTTCCAGAACATCCTGTTCCAAGACGCGTATAAAAAGTGGTCGTCCGACGAGGTTCGCCTTACTGACTACGCCCAAGGCCGTCGCTTCGGTAACGCGTCTGGCGGTGGTGCATTTGGTGTGAGTGCTTTCGGTAGTGGTGCTTCTACTGGCTTTGGAACAAACAATAACACAAACCAGAACACTGGCTTCGGCACTACCACCACAACTAGCGGTAGTGGCCTTTTCGGTAGCAACAATACAAACAACACTGCTGCTACTGGCTTCGGTGCCAACAACACCAACCAAACCACTTCCACTTTTGGAAACAATGCTGCTGCTGGTGGTTTGTTTGGAGCCCCGAAGCCCGCTGCTACCGGAAACGGCCTATTTGGGGGTGCCACACCCGCTACCAACACTACGGGTGGCCTGTTCGGAAACAACAACGCTGCGACCTCGAACACCGGCAATGCCTTCGGCGCAACGAATACGAGCACATTTGGCCAAACCAACAACACTGGAAACAGTCTTTTCGGAAACAACGCGGCCAAGCCTGCTTTTGGTGGCGGAAGTGCCTTTGGCTCTAACAACACTGCTACTAACACTGGTGGCTTTGGCCAGAACAACACGACTGCTACGACCGGTGCGTTCGGCCAAGCAGCAACTAACACGAACACTGGCGGTGGCCTATTTGGCAACAACACTGCCGCTACTGGAAACACTGGAGGTGGTCTCTTTGGTAGTAACAACACTACCGCGAATGCCACAACCACCAATGCATTCGGCGCTACCAACAACACAGCGAACACCGGCGGTGGCTTATTTGGAAACAACAACAACAACAACACTGCTGCAAAGCCTGGTGGTCTATTTGGTTCTGCTCAAGCTGCTGCTCCCGCTGCCGGTGGTGGTCTCTTCGGTAGCAACCAGGCTAACACTACGACAACGAATGCATTTGGTGCTGCTAACAATGCTAACAACACAGCCACTGGAGGTGGTCTCTTTGGAGCAAAGCCTGCCACTACTGGCCTATTTGGCGCGAACAATGCTACCGCCGCACCGGCTGCTGGAGGTGGCCTATTCGGCCTTGGTGCTGCTGCGAACAATACTAACCAACCTGCTACTGGTGGTTTGTTTGGAGGAATGGGCCAGAACCAAGCCAAGCCCTCCTTGTTTGGACAGCAACAACCTGCGGCTACGGGTAGCTTTGGAGCACAGAACAACCAAACTGGTTCCTTGTTTGGCGGCGCTGCTGCCGGAAACTCAATGCTTGGTCAGAACCAGTTTTCTGGCGTTCAGAATGCTGCCGGTGGGCCTCAGGGACTGAATGCTAGTATCAATGATGTCTCGGCCTACGGTAATGCTTCTCTATTCGCTGGCCTGCCAGGTGGTGAAGTCTCTAACCCTGGACCTCTCGCTACTCCATTATCTGGAAAGGGTAAAGCCAAGAAGAACAACGTTCTACCTATGTACAAACTGAATCCAGCGTCTAGTTCGAGATATGCCACTCCCCAAAAACGTGGATTTGGATTCTCCTATAGCACATACGGTACTCCCGGTAGCCCTGCTGGTGGTTCGGTCAACACCCCCAATGGCCTTGGTCGCAGTCTGTTGAACTCTAGCTTCTCTCGTGGTCTGAGTAAGAGCGTGTCGACTAATAGTCTTCGTCGGACGTATGGCACGGAGGATAATGCTAGTGCCACAACAGCTAGTATCTCGAACAATAGCATTCTAGCCCCCGGTGCATTCTCCTCGAGCACGACATCACGTCTTTACGGCGGTGGATCGGGCTTTGGCGGAAGCAACAAGAAGCTCATCATCAACCGTGATGTCCGCAGTGATCTATTCTCGACACCAACGAAAGACAAGCCACTTTTGGAATCGTCTAGCTCTTCTGTCTCTGGCTCAGGCTCAACTGCTACCCGCAAGCTGAGTAAGCGCGTTTCTTTCGAAACTAATGGCGATGATCACGAGCAACTTCCCCAGGTTGCTGCCCCTAAGTCCCGTGTTTCTGCATTGGCATCTGGTGAGCGTGGCATCAAAGCTAGCGTAAGCATGCCATCTCTACACGAAGCTGCTAAGGGCAAGGAACTTGCTATCGTGCATGAAGAAGAGAATGGCTCACCTGCTCCTTCCTCGGGAGATATGCTGCCTGGTGAGTACTGGATGTCGCCCTCTCTTAAGGACTTGCAGTCTATGAACCGGGTACAGCGCCAAAACGTCGAAAACTTTATCGTTGGACGTGAGAATGTTGGTCATGTTCAATTCAAGGTTCCAGTTGATCTGAGCAATATTGATCTGGATGATATCATCGAGACTATTGTCATTCTGGAGACGCGGTCCGCCACTGTTTATCCCGTCTCAGCCAAGAAACCGCCTATGGGCCGTGGACTCAACGTCCCTGCTCGCATTACTCTCGAGCAATCTTGGCCTCGTGGCAAGAAATCCACATCTGATCCCAAGCGTGTTGCCAAGCACGTGGACCGCCTTCGCCGTATCGTGGATACTGAGTTCGAAGACTACGAGCCTGAAACTGGAGTCTGGACTTTCTCCGTCGAGCATTTCACGACGTATGGTCTTGACGACGATGACGAGTCTGAGCTTGATGGAGATGCATCCGTTATGGATGCCTCAGCACAGGCATTGCCTGCACCGATCGAGGCTAGCACAGACTTTGACATGCAGACCACCTCCATTAGTCCTTCATCAGATTCCTTTGGCTCCGACCCCGACGACACCTTTGACTTTCGTCATAAGCGCCGCGCTCTACCGGGTGCCTTTGACCATGCCAACGCGGCCGCCAAAGACGGTGAGCTGTTTCTTCCTATCCCCAACAACATGTCTTTTTTAGGGGATAGCTCCGTAGGTTTGGCGTCCAATCAGATCATGCTCTCTGTTGAGGAGAGTGATCATGGCGACGAATATGCCTCTTCCGAAGGCGAGGACATGACGGGTCTTCCCGCTGGAAAGCATCGTGCTACGGAGCATTATGACGACAACTCGTCTGTGTCTTCTGAGGGTGTTGATGGTGAGTCGGAGGTTGAAACGGAGGAGGAGGCCGAGTATAGCGCCGGTGGAGATATGCCTGGTGGTGGTGTGTTGCGTGCGCGTATGCGCGCTCTGAAGATGACTGCTGGACCAGTCCGTGTCGAGGTCACTGATGGTGATGACTGGATGGATATGCTACAGAAAACAGTTAGTCCTGTGAAGCGCGATAGAGCTCTGGGCCGGGGCAACGACAACGCCCATTCCCCGTCTCTCGTTGAGCAACCTGCGATACTGGACGCCGAGGAACACGAGCCTCTTGGTATTGTCGGCGATGGACGCGGTTTTGCTACTACCATTGACCTGATGAACTCGTTGTTCGAGAAGTCGAAGCCCAAGCCACAGCCAGCGCAGACAAAGGGATTTGCTCAGGTGCGTAGTACTGCTTCTTTCGTATAGAATGGTGTGCTGAATAGTGTACCCCAAACCCTACACATAATTGCCTACCATGGTCCATTTGCATTTCTAATACAACATACTATTTCCCGTAAATCATTTGCTGATTTTTTGCTTTTTCAATACTAGTGGCCGTACGATCGTCAACCAAAGACCGCTGATGTACCCTCCAACAATCCGCCCACCACCCGTGTACGCTGGGGCCCCGATGGCACTCTTGTTCTGGCATCCCAGCCATCGCACACTGAGTCTACCCTGTCCTCGAGTCATGACCAAAATGATATCCTCGCGTTTCTGAAACGTCGCCGTAACGACAATCTACCCGGAGTTCGATTCGCCAAGTTCTCCACAGACAAAGCAGCTCACCTCCTGGACAATCATCTCAAGTATGCCAAGATCATTCTTGTATCTGGTGTCCCCAAGGCATCGCTTGACATCCCTTCATTCAAAGTAATGTTCCAAGATCGCAATACATCTGACGTTGCAGCTGCCTACGAAAAGCTGGTTTGGGATCTTGCAAGTATCCTTTTTGATCATGTGGAGAACAACTCAGCTAGAGCGCGCAAAGACAGACTGTCTGCTTTCTGGACTGATCTCGTAGCATCATCATGTGCTACTGAGGCTACTTTCTCCAAGTCGTATGAAATGAAGGCAGTAGCCTCGCTATCTGGCCACCGCGTTCAGGAGGCCTGCAAACATCTGCTTGACGGCAAGAACTTCCATCTTGCGACGCTTGTGTCTCTTATTGGTACTGACGAAAAGCTGAAGCAAGATATGGAGAGCCAGATCGTGGAATGGAAAAGCTCCATGTTGCTTTCCGAGTTTTCGGAGCCGATTCGTGCCATTTACGAGATGATGGCGGGCAATGTGTGTGTTTGCGATGGCGTCAAGGGAGTACCTCCCCATGACCGCATAGATCCATTCATCATCTCACAGAAGTTCTCTCTTGACTGGATGCAGGCATTTGGATTACGTCTATGGTACGCTACGTCTCCTAGTGATGACCTGGTAGTGGCCATCCGCAAGTTCTACAACGACATCAAGCAAGAGCGTGAACCTTTACCAGCGCCATGGTTCATCAAGCAGGGCATCAGTCCTCTGTGGCAAGACGAAGATCGTAGCAGTCGCCAGGACATCCTTTGGGGTCTCTTGACTCTGTATGCCGATGTTGATGCTGATCTCCAGTCTGTAATTCGTCCGGAGAACTCACAGATGTCGCCGCTTGATTGGCGTTTGTCTTGGCAACTTGGACAGGCCTTGACATGCAGCACTGACATTTCCTTTGGTGACAACACAAGTGGCAAGTCTGATTCTGCTACAGTATCTTTTGCAGCCCAGCTTATCGGCGAAGGCAGCTGGTTGCAGGCTATCTTTGTGCTGCTGCACCTGAGCAACGCCGAATCTCGTGCTAAAGCCATCCGTGACGTCCTCACGCAAAACGCCGGCCTTATTGGTACTGAAAACGATGATATATATAGCACATTGACTCAGGTTTTCAAGATTCCTACTTCCTGGATCTGGGAAGCCAAGGCGTTGTACATGCGCAGTGTATTACACGATGCTCCTGGTGAGGTTCGCTGCCTTTTGCGTGCCGGTGCCTTCCCGGAGGCTCACCACCGTTTCACTGAGAAGGTTGCGCCCCTGGCAATCATTGAGCGTGACTACAAGTTACTCGCCTCTATCATGGCCGAGTTCGAGGGTCGCGAAGATGCTATTCCAGATTGGTCTCTTGGTGGTGACATTTATAACGATTTCTTGTCGATTATCACTGCTAAGAGCAAGAAAGAAACCGTTCCGGCCTCCGTACTCAATAAGCTCTTGTCAACCCTTCCTGCTATGCAAGAGGCCACTGTCAACCAAGGCGCCATTGTTAGCGCTTCGGCATCTGAGATGAGCACTGTGGTCGCTCGTATCGTTACTGAACTGAACCAAGTAAGTCTTGACTGGACAACGTGTAATTATATATCATATTGCTGATACTAACAATGCCAAATAGGAATCGTTGACTGCTCGTGTCTTGTCTCTTCCGCTTACCGAAGACGGCCACCTCAAGCACTCGGTTGATCTTAGCGTATCTTACTATAAGAGTATCATGGCTCGGTAATCCTACCGTGTTCGATATACTGAGTGTTGTCTTGTCTTGGAGAAAAAACTTACGTCCCTTTTTTTAACGCGCTATCGGGGTTTCCCATCATTAGCACTATAGATGAGGGACTACTTCACAGGGAATTTACTTGCCATATTCATCTTGTTCATTGTACTACCCCTTGTTGTTTTTGGTACTGTATCTTCTTTGGGGCGTCTGCCATATCTTATATGCGACATTATCTTGTTCCATTCTGTTTTTTCTCGTTCTACTTTTGTTGAGTTTTGCCTTGTCTTTTCTTTGTTCTTTCTTGTTTTTTTTGTCGATCAAGTCTGTTGAAACTTGACTTGATGCTATGGGGTAGATATTTTGTTGCTACTGTTAGCATTGGGAGACTTGGGATATTTTGTTTTACTAGAGTATTATTATTAGTTGAGGATTTTTCATATATCATAAAAATTGTTGTACGAAGATATTTGATTTCTTTTTTCTTTTTGGTGTCTTAAAAATAGCATTATTGTATATGTAACTAATGTATATGCAAGGGTACTCGAGCAACGGCGTTAGTCGCGCACTTTCGAACACTTTCGGTTTATGAAGAAGATATAACATTGCCAACTCTCAAGTTTTGAAAAAAAGGTATATATTGTAAGGTAGGACGTCTTGCTACTTACTATCTATAACATCCCTCTAACAGCACTACAGAAAGTAATTTAAGTAGTGGCCCGAAACAAAGGAAAGACGATAAATCGTGTGTAGTAAGACAGGGCATAGTTCTTGAATGTATCAAATAGAAGTATAGGTATCCGGAGAGTATTTTCCCAACAAATTCCGGTCCATTCGAGTGTGATAGTTGATTTTTCATTGAATACGTTCTCATGGTTGTGAGAAAGTTCGCAACTAACGCCGGTGCTCGAGTACATACGTTATGTAATCAATATCATTGTTGGATATGCCTAAGGTAAGGGTAGATCTAGTCTGCATAAAGTGGAGAAGAACTGTAAATCTTGTTGCAAGATAAAGCGCAACGCTTCTACTTTGGTCTTTTTTTTTTTGTGGGAATTAACTTGACTCTCACATATTGAACATTATAACTAGAATAGACTAGTAACACTGTATTTCTAGTACGACATAGTATAGACAAAAAGTTCAACAGTCTGATGGATTGTGTAAGATTGGGGATCCAGATGTCCTTAAGTAATTGAGTTACTACAGCGCCACAGAATTGCGTACCATATCATTAACATTGGATAGATCATAGCAATTGTAGTAGGGAACTGCCGTACTAATATAAGAGTGGAGGCTGTATTAACTAAATATTTATACACAGTTAACTAAATCCTTGTATTGTTACCAAAAACTAGATTGCAAGTTCTTTCATGGCCATCTAGGGGAATTTGTTTTTGAAGCTATGAAAGATGGGATAATCATGATTATGTCTGATAATGTTTTTACCTATATCTTCGTTTTAGGCTATCATGTTCATCATTTGGGGAACTTTGTACTGAGGCAGAGACTCTGGTGTAGACTCTAAGATACAAGATACAGATCGAAAAATCAGTATTCGAAATCGTAGTCACTGTTTTTGGGGTTTTGTTTGTTAATCGGTTTACTTACTTAGCTGATGCTAGAAGTTATGCATAGTGTTACATTATTACTATCACTATTTTCCGTTTCTTTTCTATTTTATTTACATATTTAACATCATGGTATTATATAACTTGTATGAATGCTTGAGCCACCTTTCCATATAGTCTAAATGTTATCAATCTTAGTCATCACAATTCAGGTAGCCTACTGTGCTAGAGACTTCCATCTTTGTAATGTCTGTATTGAGGGCTCTATATGACTTGTCGATGTTTATCAAAAATTTTCCTTGACCAAATAAGAACAGTGTCGCCTAATCCTAATAACTAGTACAGGCACTCTACTAAACTAAGAGCTCAACAATATGAGAATGCCCTTTTTGGCGAGCCAAAGAAAGAGCCATGCTGCCATTGGAAGTGCGATGATTGATGTCTGCGCCCTTCTCAATCAAGAATCTGGCAATATCCAAACGACCTTTATAGCAAACCGTAGTAAGAGCCGTGTTACCATTACAATCCCGGTGATTGATATCTGCGCCATTCTCAATCAAGAGCTTAACAACATCAAGATGACCTGAAAAAGTAAGAGCAGTATCGCCATCAGAATTTACAAGATCAATATCTACAACTTTCTCAATCAAGAGTTTGGCATATTTACTACGGCGTTCTGTGGTATGGGGAATTCCACAGACGTGGTTACACCAACTCTCCATGGCATTGCTATATAGATCTAGCCTGATAGTGTCATCTTCTTCATCCTCCTCAGACTTGAAGGTGAAATGTAGTCCAGGTAATGATAGGTACTTGCAGCAGATATGGACCAAGATTTCGTTGGTTGTGTCAGGGGTATAGGAAAAAGGTTGACGATGCAGTTGAATAGAGGATTTCAACAAGAACTTCTTGGCTATATGGCGTATCAGATAAAATCTAGACTCTCTAATGAAAACAAAGAGACCACATATGTCGTTTAGCCCCTCCTTAACATAGTTGAGGTCAGCATTAGCTTCTTTGATGGAAATGGGATCTCTTAGCCTTAAAGGCATTGCAACTCTCATCTCAGCAACTGTCAGTAGACGTCATGCACCGACAACAAGTCGTAAAATAAGAATAGAATGTTGCAAATTGGTCGGCTCAATCCACTGTAAGATACTTTTGTAAGCTTCATTTACAGTAGTAGGGACTAGATTGACGTCATTATAATGAAAATGAAGTCTTTTTGACATCGACTGGATTTATTGTAAGACAAGGTTGAACCGCAAATATGCCAACAGCTGCAAGTAAAATTTGCCAGAGTGTTTCCTCTTCACGCTGAAGTTTACTTCCGTTCTGTCTCCAAGGGCTCAAGACATGCTTTCGTAGCAATGGTTGGTGATAGAAAAGTTGGTGCAAAATTGTAAAAAGAGCCACGGCAATACTACTTTGTTCTTCATTATCCTTGAAAAAAAGTAGCGAACTGAAGGTGGAGAATCAGGGGAAGATGAAGCTTGTGAAGAAGTCCCAATCAAGTGTTTATTGATCATTAAAGTTGTTGAGTGCGGATAGTAATATATTGAGAGGGGCATTTAGCTGGCCTTGTTGTAGAAACAGTCTGTCGTGGAGTAGTTTGCCAATATCATATTGAACAACACCGTCATATGTACCTGTGGGTGTACCAACCACAATATCGCCGAGTCGAATATCATGTTGAGAGGGAATTCCAGCTCCAATTCCCACCAAAAGTGTGAATTGTAGAGATGTAGGAAAGTCTTGAGCCATGCCTTGAGCAACTGCAGCCGCCTGTGATTGACCGACTGATGATAAGCAAGTTAGAAAAACATTATGGTTTCCGATACGGCCATAGATATAGATGTTTGAACTCTTAGAAGTATGGTATTAGGATGCTCGAACTCTTCATCAAGAATTCTCTTTGCAGCAGATAGTCCATTAGGTAAGGCTCAGATCTAGCCGATCTGGTAGGTGCCTTTTCCTAGGCGCCTGAGAGATGTCATGGTGAGAGTTGCTGTGTGGCTATTGGGAGAGGGCTTCCGAAATAAGCAAAAGAAGATAGAAAAACAAGTTCTCAGACACAACAGATGGAAAAGAGGAGATTGACGTAGACTGTTAGATAAAGAAAACAAAAGATGTTGTATGGAAGTTTGTAGTATATCAGTATGTGTGTGTACATATGATAGCTATGCTCGTATCTTAAAGGTTATCGCCTGCTGTTATATATAGTTCGGGGATCAATATCATTGTTCGGGAATGCTTTTTGCCTGATGAGTGACATGACTGAATCGAAGATGACTAAGCACACTGACAGCGTTGCACCAAAGCCCCAATATGTCTGTGTGTTAATTCATGGGACCATCGTGTACTTGAACTTCATTCGTGATATATTTGTAAATGCTTGTTCTTTTAATTATGCCACATTAAATGTATTGTTCAACTACAAAGGCAGCCAAACTACTACATTTAATACAATTATTCTACCATGCGTCCAACTTACCAACGCCTTTTCGGCCAGACGACGCTTCGTCTATCACATGAGAATCCATTGGTAAGTTTTTCAGTTATGCTACTCTTTTATGGTTCTACAAATGCCATGAAGAATATATGATAGTGAGACATGAGAGATAAAGACAGGATATCTAACATATATTCGGCCGTGCCTGGTGGCCTTGTATTTCGCTCCATCATAGGGATTACCAAGATCTGGAACTCCCCCAAATTGGCCTCGATTGCCTAAGCGAAAACAGATCCGAGGTGTAGATAAAGTGATCGCCGTATCTTCGGCTAAAGGTGGTGTAGGGAAGAGTACTATTGCTGGTATGTATCATATCGATACAGACACTGTTTTATACGTTGACAGTTACTAACGTACACGTGATTATTCACAAAAAAGTCAATCTATCATTGTCGTTTGCTCGCATGGGACTAAAAGCGGGAATTCTTGATGTTGATATATACGGTCCTTCGATACCCACCATCTTGAGCTTGAATGGCGAGCCAAGGCTATCAGAGTGTAATAACAATATTTTTATTTCCTTTTTCTTCCCAATTAAATAAGATATGTGACTAATTACTAACTATCCGAGACAGTCAACCAACTTGTCCCACTTGTGGGCTACGGCGTTAAGACCATGTCAATGGGCTATCTCGTAGGTGAGGACCAGCCGGTCGTCTGGCGTGGACCGATGGTCATGAAGGCGTTACAGCAGCTTCTGCATGAAGTCGATTGGGATGAACTTGATGTGCTTGTACTGGATCTCCCCCCTGGCACTGGTGATACTCAGTTGACCATCACACAGCAAGTCATTCTAGCTGGTAAGGTTCCTCCTATATGAGTTTCCACGAATATCTCTTATACTTACGTATTTACTGTTGTGCTGACGCGCTAAAACTACGATATAGGTGCTCTTATAGTGTCTACCCCACACACTCTAGCTGTCAAGGATGCTGTTAAGGGAATCAACATGTTCAAGAAAACCAATGTCGATGTCTTGGGCTTGGTTCAGAACATGTCTCTCTTTACTTGTCCAAAATGTAATCACCACTCGCATATCTTTGGTACGGAAACAAAGATGACGAACCTATGCCGGGAACATGATATTCCGTTTCTGGGTGACATCCCACTTGACCAGGCTATTGGCCATGACGCTGATACAGGCCGTCCAACAGTGGCAGTCTCTCCGGATAGTGATAGGGCACAGGCATTTATGAATATTGCTAAGCAACTAGCAGATAAGATTGGACTCAGTGAACGGTCTTGAAAATAATAATATATTATCTATATAAAGGCGTAGTTGTTATTTCATTCGCATGCTGCTAGTATTGTGATAATGACACATGAGCCTACTTGCCGTAAAATACCAATACCAAGACCAACAACATTCTTTAATGTTTTACTAAAATATCGTGATAAAAAGATGAAAAGAAAATCTCCTTTTTTGGTTAAATGAAAAGTGTACTTGACTTAACTATACCGTTGATTTAACGGGCATATAAATGCCAGTTATAAAATACTATTACGTGGCCACGGCTTACGACGAAAGCGACGGGGAAGATCGAAATAGAGTTCATACCACTATGTTAGTATCTTGGTTTCTGGCGTATGAGAAGAAGAGATACAAACGGTGCTACCGCATTCTATCGGACGTGGTAACAAAGAAAAAAGAGAGGAAGAAGGCGGGTCTTTGGAATAAGAATATGCCAGATCTAGTCCAGATCTTCGCCTTGTTGGTAGATATGTCGCGTGCGTGCTGCGTCTTTGCGCATGGCCTTTCCGGAGCCCGTAAATCCGACTAGGTGTGACAGAAATGTTAGAATTTGACATACAAACTTATGAGTGTGTTTATGATTCTAAGTGCCGTTGGTTCGGATCAAACTTACCGCGTCCATTGATTCCGTCCGGTGTGCGGAACATACTGTCCTTTTTGTTATTCTTTGCGAATTTCGACTTGGTGCTAAATTCTTGCCACTTAGACTTGTTGTTTTCGAGCTCTTTGTTAGCCTTGATTTTCTTGGCTTTTCGCGGCTTTTCGCCTCCATCTAGAGCATTCTGTTGTGCCTGCATCTTAGCAACCTGTTCTGGGTAAAGACTAGCTGCAGCAGATACTACCGTGCCATTTGCGGATGAACCACTGGGGACGTTTGGAAGAGGAGAGAATGTTGATCTTGAAGAGACTACTGGTGTACCGGCTCCCGACCCGTTCGATTTATATGCTGCCGTGGACGGCGCAGAAGCGGCGGCGCTGGCATTTGACGATGTGGTGGTATTGTCGTCTTGAGTACTGTCGGCCTTTCGCTTGTTGCTGATAGGCTTGATATCTCGTGCTCTCACAGTCTCGGTGTTATCGTAGCTCTTGAACTTGACTGTATACATGGGCGCTGAAGCAGATCCTGTGATTGATGTGATGCGCGCGGGATAGAACCCACGGTCACCTGACACCCAACGGGCCATGACGGTATCATTTACTTGGAATACGATGTTTTCCTCCTCAGCTGTGTGGTGCGCCGCTGGAACATCACGAGTTGAAGCGGCCGAAGGCGGCGGCGACGCTTGTTTCGCTTCAGGTTGAATCTCTGCTATCGACTCGTCAAGCAGCGCTATCATCTGCTTCAGCTCATCGTTTAAGGCCTTGAGCTCGGCATTTTCGGGATCATCTTTGAGTTGAGCATCTACAAGATCGAGCTATAGCGAATCGTATGCGGTTAGTTATCTAGCATCAACACTATAGCTAGCATTTTATATGCTGCCAGATAGGACGTGACATACCTGTTCCTGATAGACTAAACGGTCTTGTTCGAGTTCGGCTTTGCTAGACATTGTAACGTTTGTGGTGTGAATTTATGTGACAAGTGTTTTAACCGTAAGATGTAAAAAAAAATGACCAAGAATTGATGATGCGCCGACAATTTTCCTGGTTGGGGTGATTAAGAATTAAAACATTAAATTGAAAAATAGAAGAGAGCTGACTAGTAGCCTTTCCATGCGACCACTATCAAAAAGTTGGTGTTGTGAACAGCTTGCCTTACGTAATACATACTATTTGTAAATCACGTGACCATAATGACGATATACAATTCTACATATGTACGTCAAGGTTGGATGGAACTTGTAGTGTTCTTCCGTGTATTGCAATAAACTACTCTATTATTGTTAATCTGTACTTAACAGTAAAAAAACGATATCATGTAATCAATAAAGTATTACAAAGGTTAAATGACATCACTATATAGTTTACACGAGTTTACTTTGGACAAAATGTTTGGTATAACTGGATATATATAATTTTAAGTACTGTCTATAATGTGCCAGTTTGAACCTGGCAGTGTAAACAATGATAACAGTAAGACCGGAGTGGTAAAAAACCATTGAGAAAAACCTAGCTATAACGAATCAAATAACATTTGACTGAAT